>DWJZ01000835.1:0-27594 GCA_018249125.1 Asbolis capucinus
AGCTGGGGAGCGCCCTGTGCTCCTTTTTCCAAGACGTGGTCTCTATTCGAGAATCTTTCTTCCGTTAGATGTCTAATAATAAGGTCTATTGGTTTAATGAAAATTTAAAGGTAAAGTTGCCGTTTAATATTGATCGCTCCCTGCATCAGTTTAAGAATTATTCAATAGCAAAAGTCAATAACTAACTCACTTTCGGCCAGTGTTTAAGTTGACCTGGAAGCAGTGAGCAGCTGATATAACATGGCGTGCAGTGAGTATAACGCCAGCGCAGTGCTGCGTAAAGTGCTGGGTTCCCCACGAATCCAGCAACAGTTGGGCTAAGATAGGGTACTGCTGTATCGTCGTGGGGGAGCCGCCAAGTACTCTCGTTAACTGGTAATTCTGACTTGTACCTTAAAATATAAATCCTAATTTATTAATATCTTTTAAGCGGTATACTTTGAAAGGCACGTAAAACCATCGTTGCTTATGATCAGATGTTTTAGGTAAGGCATTCGGCCGTAGAAGCTTTTGTCACAGCTGCCCACTAATCTCCTAATTCGCATTACAACTGCGTAAAGTATCTTCAAGGCCTCCTCCATAAATGATGAGACCCGTGCTTTATAGCGGACCGATGAAGCCACAACTTCTACTAATATAATACATGCAAAATCTTGTGAGAATAGATGAACGTTTGTTCCTCTTTAACGCAAAAACTAAAAAGGTATCCGAATGAAATTTGGCACAGAGATAGGTGATAATCTGGAATAACATAGGTTACTGCTAGGTACCAAGTAGGCGTAACTCAGGAAACTAGCTACAAATTAATTCTGAAGACTAATTGTGAGTAAGAAACGATATTAATAAAAATGAACGTACCTTCATAGAGCACCACAAGTAATATCAAGGCTTGAAAGTACCTTACACTCATGATAGCGTTTAACTCCGCAACCAATATACACCAACACATTTGCTTTCTTGACAAGTGTGTTACAAACTGGTCGATGGATGATGGAACATTACTGTCTATAACAGCATACGGCATAAACTATAACGGACATCTGGATTGTAGTTCGGCTACGAAGTCTTGAGCAGATGTAAGGTTAGTTTGGACTAAAGTCACACTTCGCGTTTTACGTCCTATTTTAACTTTAAAAATCATTTTAAGGGACCTTTTAATGGTATCGTATCATGATGTAAGCGGCAATGAAGCTTGGTAGTGACCGTCCATGCAAAGTGAGAGTTCCAGGGTTCTATTCCTGAGCGGTGCAGATTAATTGAAAGATTGTGTAATCTCAGGTTACAAGTGTAATTTATGAATTATATTTATTGGTGTTATGGACAACAAAAATCGTCATCATCATCATGATTGCAACCCATAGCTGCTGCCATGCTGGGTTGGGCCCCCACTCACAGTGTGATGGTAGATTTCACTCACCTTTAAAAACTTTATGGGGAACTCTCAGGAGGGCAGGTTTTCTCAACATGTTGTCCTTTATCGTAGAAAAATAATTATAAAATTCTGATAGCATAATTGAAAACTAGAGGTATGTATCACAGGATTTGCACCCAGGACCTCACGTTCTAGAGATCAACGTTCAAACAACTAGGCCATCATGCTATATATATGGAAAATACACGCCAAATATAACTAATAATAATTACCTATTATTAGAGTTCATACTTGTCTAGAATCTGAAACGTACGCACGGTGGGAAGAACATTGGTGCGGTGCGTACATCTAACATCAGTCCCTGCCACATGCCGTGGGAATTCTCCTTGAACATTATTAAAAGTAACCATCAAGTCTACTAAGGAGAACTATATTTAACATGTAAAATTAAAAAAAGTGTACGGTAGAATACTTAGGAAAACCATTAATCAGTGTCTAATAGATAATTTCTTCGAAGAAAACTGAACTTATTAAAAACATGTATGTAATTTTAATAATAGTCCTCAGACAAGACATCTTATAGTTAGTTATTACCGACATCTCGGCTGTTCCAGTTCAAAACCTAGGAACATTTTTCTCGATAATAATTTTATTATTATCATTTTATGTAATCGTCGTCGAGTCAAGAGTGAATAGATTTCTACTAAGTTACCATCGAAGATTATGTCGCCTCTTCTATTAGGTGGGACCGTAGTGAAGCGGAAACTTATTTAAGGCTAAAAAATCGCATGACATTGCTATTTTAATAAGTCCTCACCAAATGTACTCACCAAATGTGTATAATTCCAGCATCTTATACAACAACGCTGATATATTTAAGCATGAATACCTAGTAAGTTGACCATGTGGTCTGATGACCTGAAGTAGACAGCGGTATCCGCTGGATTCAAAAGGCTCAGGATCGGTCAGTGTTGCAAGTTAGGAGAAGCCTTTGTCCAGCAGTTGACATCCATAAGTTGGCTGGATGGACCTAGTAAGTGCACCATTGACCTACTTGTGAGCACTTTAAAACCTAGTAAGGCAGTTCAATTCATAATCTCGTAAATGTCTGAACTTGCTTAGTTTATGTTTAGGCACGGTATATATTGCATGGTTGCCTAACATTGTCTCGTGGTTTACACCTATAAGTTAACTAACGCTCATCAAAATGATTGTATGTTATTTGTTATCTGCATGCCACAGTGTTTACTTTGTTGGTGTAACTTTACCAAAATAAATAAATAAATAAATATACTCTCCTGTTAAATTTTGTTTTGAGCTCTTGGTTATGAAATGGAATAGCGAATCTAGAGACGTACCTATGTGATGTACTCTGGTGGCTTGTGTGCGCTCATAGTCCAGTGTGTGTGAATCTTAAGTGATCTTTAAAGTAAAGGCAGGCGTGGTCGAAATGGGCCAGAGCTAGAGGCAGTCTTATAAATAGCATCGACTTTTTAACCTCCTGTTTTAGGCAAACCATTGCACTTATCGACTTAATTTAGACACCGGGTGCAATGTATCTAGTTTTTTCTTATCTACCAGTGTTAATAATTTCAGAAATTTGCAATTTTGAACTAACCAATGATGCTACTAATCACGGTGCATTAAAATGAGGCTCTCACCTCCCCGCACGAAGCTTTTGACGGATTTTTTTAGGAATATCACTGTGTATAATATTGTTACACACGTGTCGTTGTGGCTTCAACCATTGATGTCCCACTACTGAGCACGAGTCTTTTCTCAGACATAGGCCTGTACGAGATGAGCAGGGCATGCTCCATCACGCTTCTACGATGCGAATTGGATGAGGAGTAAGTGTCGGAATTTTTTATGCCGTCCGATGTTCGACATGGCTTAACGCTTGGTATCTAAGGATAACATCAGGGTCCGGCGGCTATACGTGCCCTCCGAGCACGGAAGCGCACATGTAATTTTTGTTACATGCAGTAACCCGTCAACTGCGTCCACTGTTGCTTACTTTTACGAACACTAACAGTGGAAACGAGCCGCAAGGCTATAAACGTTTCTATATGTCGTTGTAGGTACCTGACGTTATTAGGGCACCGTCGGTATCCACTCCAATTACTCTTACGTCATTTAATTAAGACCCTCGACAGATGGTCCTAACTTAATCAAGAGCAACATTAGCACTCCTCATATAGGCGCGCATGCATTACTGAAATAACTCAGAAACAGAGTTAATATTGTGCGTCCCAAAATATAAAATACAGACAGCGTACGTTGAATGTTTCGAATTAGGAAGAATTGGCATTCTTCACAAACGAAATTACGAAACTCATAGGGACGTACTAAAACAATAATATACCTACTTAATCTATACACATAAATAAAATTGGAGTGTCTGTTTGTAATATTAAAATAACCGCTTTTTACTAAATGAATATTATTATGTATGTATACGGTAGATACATATACCCAAAATATATTTTTTAACAATTTTTTTCTGTCAGTTTATTCCAGCTAATCTCTCGAACGGCTGGACCAATTTTGATGCCACTTACACTGGCCGATAGCTGATGCAATAAGGAATGATGTTAGCTAGCTTTATTTTAGACTTATACAGTATAAATTACCGTGAAATCTGTGAAGTGAACAATAAAGTTTTTGTTAAATTTCACGCGGACGAAGTCGCGGGCACAGATAGTGAAAAAAAACAATTAAATAACCTCTCTAAATCGGCTAATAATTTTTCCCGTGACTTTTATAATCTATTTCAGGATAACATAAAATCGGTTGAGTAATTTGGGCTTCAAAGCGTAACAGACAAAGAGATGAGTTATTTTCGCATTTAATAATAAGTATTATGGAGTTTAATAAAATGTTTTAGGTTTTAAAAGTTATAAATCATGTTACTTTCATAATCTTTATATCACAATAAATCTATCTTTAAATACTGGTTGTTTATTCAAATTAGCAAAAAAACAATTTTTTTAATTTTTCCTGAACATTTAAACTAAGCCGATTACCGGATTATGCGTGAGGAGGGTCAGATATAAGTAGTCTTGTAACTTGTAAGGCAGGGTAACCGATTTGAAAATTAGACGATGACGTTAATGCTATCTTTCTTCGTGTATACTAATAAAAAAACAAAGGCGGGAAACCATCACACAAATGACATTCAGCTCTTTTTGGCTTATCTTTCGAACCGTATACGTAAAGAAAGACCTTTGCATTTAATGTGTATTAAAATAACGGTCAGAAAGCATAACAAAAGTAAACTCTGGAACAAAACCCTTCTAAAGAAGTATATACTTAACAGCGTTCATTAATTTAACACATTAATTCTTTAACTTAATTAAATTCATACACAAAATATATACACAGATACACAGGAACACAAATACACACACACACACACATTTTCCGAAAATAACTGTACTTTACATTAGTAAAGTTTCTCATTTTAAGTGACTTGTACTGTTATGTATTGTCTTATGAGAAATAAACATTTTTTAAACCGATGAAATTTGGTACACAGACAGATTAGTGGTTGAGAAAACATACTTTCTATCTCAAAAATCGCTTTTGATGTTGAAATATGGAATGAAAAATTGTGGATAAAAATTTTGTATAAAAATTGCACGTCATGACAAATAAATAGGTAGGTATTTGTTCTAACAATTTCGACTCGTGTGAAAACGAAATAGGTGTTGAAAACTGTACCAAAAAACGGCAAAAACCTGCTTTATAGAACAATAGGGTCAGCTGTATTTTGGCAAAAAAATTGTCTGTGTTATTCAAAACTATAATCTATCCCTGTATGAAATGTCATTCATATCCGTTCAGTAGTTTTGCGTGAAGGATCCATCCATCCTTACAAACTTATATTTTTATAATTTTAGTAAAAATAGATTAATTTTAATTAAAATCTATAGATTTGGTATGCACAAGTAAATTTTATTCAATTGCCCCTAAAACTATTTACAAGTATTTTGATAATACTATGTAACTCAAAACAATAAACATAATAAGCAACAACTTTTTTAACTTTACAAAATGTAATATAACAACAAATTTATGTAAATAGGTATTCGCTACCATACATAATACAATTCTTTATGTCTACAGTTTTTAAATGAATTAAAATAAATACAATATATACAGTAAAAGTCTACAAAATGTTATAATGGACAACGGAAATCATTATCTAATGATTCCTTTATTTCGTATAGCCGCTTGTATTTGAGTATCGATACTTGTGTAATACTTCATATGGATTAGTAATTTAGTTACTCTCTTCAAATCCCCATCATAGAATGCCTTTGATAATTTATTTTGTAGATCTTTGATCACTGCCTTATTTTCTTTGTTTAATTTCATAATTTCTTGCTCAGATTTCGCATTTTCCACTTCTTCATTCTTCTCCATTATTGTCATGAGGAATTCTTGGTCTGCTTCTGTGTTTTCAGGTATTTCTTTGCCCCTTAGCTTCAGCATGTAAATACCTGTAATGATAACAATTGAAGAAATGATTAATATTTCAAATAGTGAAAGTTATTTCAATAAGAGTTTAGTAACTTAACTATAAGATTGTTATAGAAAAAGCATATGGACAACTGTATATGAATAGGTATACCCAAAAATTATCCAATCAGAACAAGGTTCTTACAAATGTTACTTCAAATATGAACAACCAGGAGTGACGGATTTATTTATTCTCTGAATCATGGAAGAACTCAAGAAGATTTTGCCAGTATGGGTGAATTATAAATTTATGATCAAGACAGTATAGGCCATTGCGCTATAAATACTTTTAACATTTACACAAATAATACACCATGAAAAGATTTTCTCCTGCATATATGGTTGTGTGTATGAATGGTTTTAAGACTCAATATTAAAGATGCAAGTATTCAACTGCTTTGAACTTTATTTATTTTACAGAACTTATAATAATATGGTCAAAATAATTTCAAAGATATTTCTTTTTTTACCTCTGGTCAATGGCTCCAATAGAGTTTTGTACGCCTCATTGACTAGAGAAGAATATTTTTCTGACACCTCCTGTTCCTCCTTGGCGCTGTAAATTACAAATATTACACTTTAAAATAGCAGTACAAGTAGTATTATTTTTGTTGTATAATTATATCAGCAGTGAGGTATATTTTCAGAGTTTTTAAAGATTCCTCGGGACAGGGCTTGACTACAAGACATATATTGGTTTATTTTTGAACAATAATTTCTAAATATTAAAAACTAAATATACTATATGAATAATATGAAGAAGCCATTAACCTTTTTACTTAACTAATAGGAGTAAATAAAGTAAGATGTTTGGTTAATTATGCTGATATGCCATAGACAGATTATTTATTAGTGTTTGTATGGAACTGAAGCATAAAATTTATATGTTAAACTGTAGCTACAAACCTGTTAGAGTATTTGTCCGGATGTAGAAATTTTTGAAGATTCTTATACTTATTTGCCAAGTCATTTTCATCCAAATCAAATTTCTCCCCAACTCCCATTAGTTTGAAGTAATTCTCCTTGTCATCAGGCTTTTGTAAGGTTTTACAGTGCGAGCAGAATAAGTTTGCGTCAAGTTTATCATTGCTTTTGCCACAAGACCAGCAAGAATTAAAGCGAACTTGGCGAAGAGAATGCCTTAACGACAAATTTAAAATATTTTTTCCGACGTTCATAACTAAAAATTTGGCAACGCCACAATCAAATCAAAGGTCAATGATTATACAGATTTTCAACACATTTCAAGAAGGCTGCGTCGACTTTAACTTAATACATATAATTGGATCTAATCTAAAGGGAATCTTATCGTTAATTTATTTTTTCACTTGTGTAACACCTAACCTATACTAATGTTTGTTTACATTGGTTTGATGTTGATCTTATATGTCGAACAGGTCGAACTCACAATTTCTTGGCTATTAATGACAGTCTGTCAGAGGTTGTAATCAGTTCAAGTGATAACGTTTTGTATATGACAATTGACAGCAGACAACATGGCGTTGATACTACAATATGACAGATGACAGAGTGAAACTAAAAATAACTAAAATTGGATTGTTGTGAACGTACCAATGTATTTGTTTCTTATGAAAATAATTGGAATATTTTAAATACCTTATCTTTACACTGACATAGTCACAACACATCATACAATGGTGTCGTATTTTGGACATGATTCTATAGAATGTACTAACTTTCAGAAAGAGATTTCCAAAATGATGCATGGTTTCGGAGACAACCCAAACCCAAACGCTGCAACAGTTGTCCTGGTAGAGAATACTGTCTTACAACAATTGCGGAGTATGCTTCAAGAAGCACTTGAATCCTCTACACTGCGAGGTTCGAAATCCATAACTAATTATGATATAATTTTTTTAATGAGAAAAAATTGCCTGAAGTTAAAACGTTTGCACGATTATCAGATAAAGTTGGATCAAATCGACAAGAATGTTGGTCCAAAAGGTGATCCAATTACCGGCATCATAGACGATAAAAAAGATCTCCCTAAAAAGAAAAGGTCCCACATAGATGTAATACACGAGTTAGATGAAATGGATGAAGTGAGCAAAATCACTTTTGATTCTATAGATTTTTTGAGAAAAGTTCGTGCTTCGAAGATAACGGAATCAATGCCATTTGACAAGTATGAAGCCTATTTCAAAGCAAGATGTGTGTCTTTTCGTGCCGGCAACAGTGTATGTAAAGGTTATGCAAAACTTGAACGATGGTTAAATCCAACAAAGGAGTTAAAAATCTCACAATCAGCTTTGGAAGTATTGTGTTTCCTCGCTTATGAAACAGTAGCTGAAATTGTTGATGCTGTATTTTTAGTTAGACAGGATAGTAGAAAGAGAAGTGGAGATCCATTTAGTAAACTTGAGGGTGGTTACTTTTGTAATCCTTTATGTTTAAGCACCTCGGTATATATTAAAGCAGGATATGAGGG
This sequence comes from Asbolis capucinus, assembly GCA_018249125.1. Classification (NCBI taxonomy): domain Eukaryota; kingdom Metazoa; phylum Arthropoda; class Insecta; order Lepidoptera; family Hesperiidae; genus Asbolis; species Asbolis capucinus. The sequence goes on from DWJZ01000835.1 coordinate 8,346, forward strand.
AGTCCCAGCAATAACTGTAGCAGAAGTAAGAGAAGCCCTAAGAAGATATTTTACCCCACAAAGTGGCATGAATGGATTATTTCACCGAAATATAAGCATGGATATGCCAGTTAGATATATTGCAATTTAATTATGTGTAAGTAATGAAAGTGTGAAAAAATTATTTATTCAAGGTGTTTCTTACAATAATTTTACAAAAGTCAAACTATAGTATTATTTGATGAAATCCATCTGCTGTAACCTCCCATATTATTAAAAATTGTGTTTGTATCAAAAAATGTTTAAATCATTTTGGTAATTTGTTAACATGATTACAGATAACAAACAGATTGCATTATTAAATAAGTAACTGTTACTGTCTACTACTTCCTTCCTGGCAGGTAATGTGTTAGTAATGCCCTAGTCTGGTGATATTAATGTCTATTGGTGGCATAGATCACTTACAACTAGTTGAACGCTCTGTGTTTTTGAACCCGGTTTGGGTTTACTATGTAAGCATTTAGAAAATTTGTGTGTGTGTATATATTATATCTATTTCAACTGATTGATTTATCCTAAGTTGAAATAAATATTTTGACTGAAGTCAATGTTTAATTTTTTATTAAAGAATCCGTGCATTCCAACAGGTTAAACAGTTCACCTTAGTTGCATACTTAGTTCAGCAGATAGGCCATGAGCAGATGACTTATTTCATTAGGATTTTCATTTGTCTTCGAGAAAAAGCCTTAATTGACATATCAATTTGACTCCATCTGTTATTTATGAACTCCACCAACTTGCACCAGGCCTCCTCAGTCACGAGAAGAGTCTCATGTTTACCAAGCATAATTCATTGTACACCAAGTGAATAGGAGACCTTGACAAGATGTGTCATCGCATCATCTGCATAATATAGCCAAGAATGTTTGAAATTGAAAGCGTCGCCTTAGGGGTTGCAGAGCGGTCGGGCGGCCTTGTTTGAAATGATTTCCTGTGTTTTTTATTTTTAGAACCGTTTGCGCTTTTCCTACTTGCATAAAATCGTCACAGATGCAAAGTGGAAGTATGTATTTTAATTTTTTTTTGTTAATACACATTTCATGTATTTTTTGTGCATAGGATTCAAAATACTACGTAACATTTTATAGTTTTGCTTTGTATGATAGCGGCCTAGCGTTGAGACAAACATTAATTTGTCAAATAAAAGTCTTCGCCGAAAATCGAACCTGGGTCCCCTCGTTTCGCGGGCAGGGTCAGTACCAATTATGCGCCATTGAAATTTGTTTATCATAGAAATTATTGGATTCTCATTGCTTGTCTATCACCCTATGAAATTCTGAATTGGCTTTAAACTAAGACTGTAACTTATCCTTCACACCTGTTAATGGTCTCTTTAATTGCATATTCATTAACATTTGCCTGTTATCCCGTGGGAATAAAATCATTTTCTAGGATAAAGAGTATCCTATGTGTCATCCCATTATATAATCTACAAGTATTTTCTGACTCGTCATATTAATTTTAACCTGTTATCCCGCGGGAATAAAGTCTGTTCCCGGCATAACTATCCTGTTTTTTTAAGTTCAACCCAACAATAGATATCTACAAAATATAATTATAATCAATTCAGCGGTTTCGGAGATTAGCGTAAACGAACTTACACTGAATTTTTTCGCTGCTTTGTACAGAATCTTTACGCATACACTTATTGGACGGTTGGTCTAGTGATTAGTGAAATTGACTACACCAAAAAGTCGTGGGTTCGATTCCCACCAAGGTCTAACTTTTCAGTGATGAGCAGGAATGTTTCTTCTTTGAGTCTTGGTGTAAAAAATATCTATATAAGTATGTAATTAAAAATATATATGTATGTATGTTTATCGATTGTCTGATCACCACAGTGCAAGCTATAATGCTTAGTTTGGGATCCGTTGGCTATGTGTGACTTGTCCGGAGATAAAAAAGATTATATATACAAATTCTGTAAGGAACACTTTAAGTAACCTATGAGACTATGAGAGCAGCTTAGGAACGATGAAGTAAGGGTTTTTTTCACGTAGTCAGTCTCTTCTGGTCGATTTGCAGTCGGATTGAATATGTCACGTAGTTACATTATCCTGGCGACAGTCGTTAATCCTTATTGGCCATTGGGCAGCCCAAGTGCTTTCAAAACTGCTGGCAAATACGTTTTTGTCCTTCTAAAAAAGTGATTCGATGTACATTTTTTTTGGGGTGCGGTTGAAAAAGAATTAAGAAAACTTCAGTTTATTACAAGCACATATGCCTTTTATGCAACAAACACAGAATTTCCTGTAGTTTTATAAAGTGTAATAAATATGTAGCGATGGATATTTATTTTAGTCTAGTGGTTTTAACATTGGTCTCTCGGTCTCTGGGTTCAAACGAAGCACACCTCTTATTTTCAAAATTATGTGCTCATCAAAAGTTGATTATCTACTGTTATGGTGACGTAAAACAACGTGAATTAACCTGCACTCCTGAGAGTTCATAATGTTCACAAAGGTGTGTGAAGTCTACCAATCCGTACTTGGCCAGCGTGGTGAACTATGGCCTGTACCTTTCACATTGTGAGAGAAGTCCCGAGCCCAGTGGGGCAGTCGGTTCCAATGATGTTGATTTAAGGTTTTAGTGACGGTGCGAAATGGTGGCAGAGTAGTTAACAAAGGTGTCGAAAATCTGTAATCTTACTTGCTTAATCCATTAAACTGAGTTACGTGTTTGCCGCTGTCCGCTATAACCACTTGAAAGTTTGTAACAGTTCTAAATAAATTTTCATTCCAAATCCAATTTACGGTACAAAACTGAAAACGACTTGACGTGACCACAAGTTTGTACATTCTATTTTATATTTTCTATGGCTTAATTCCATTAATAGCCCGTCGTCGTCGTCGTCTCCACACATCACGGTACACTATTGAGCACGGAACTCTTCTCTGAATGATAAGGTTAAGGCTACCTACCTACCACGCTGGCTTAGTGCGGATTGGCAGACTTCACACACCTTTGAGTTTTGTAAACTCCCTGACAGGTTTCCCTCACGCTGATTTCCTTTACCGTTATAGCAAGTGACATTTAAATGCTTAAAACGCACATAGCTCCGAAAAGTCAGCAGTGCGTGCGCTGGTATTCGAACCCGGACTCCCCGAGTAGGAGGCCGAATTCTTAACCACTAGATCATCACCGCTCTAGGCTGGCGCCCGACGCTACGTCGCAGTCGTGCATGCGCGTGAGCTGTGCGGGGTACTAGACAGTACTTGGACAATACAACAATACATAATTTAATAATTCTAAAACAGACCGCCTAGTTAAATAAGTTTAACAGACTGGTCGATTCAAAATTATGTTATATCATAATTACAGACATTGTTAGGTGTGTCGCACAACTCGAAGGCCGGTTGGTCAAACGTTTTGCCAGAAAAAAAATCGTCCTGCTGGGTCTACCTTTGCAGAACAGCTACTTTTGTGTTGTTCTATTTTCAAACTAAAGTTATATGTTACTTTTTACACTAAGTGCCCGTTTCCACTATGCCGGACAAGCAAAATTACCCGAGAAAAGTGTTCATTTTGCACTTGATTCCGTATTTTTGACGGTGTAATAATGTGAACAGCTTCATAGATATTCTTTAGCCACTAGCAATTCCCGCAGTTTTGCCGGGCCAGCGTAGTGTTGTGTTAGTGATTAGTTAAGTACCTCTTTAGTACAGAATCTAGATATAAAATCAGTACTAACGAGCGATTTATAAGACCATTAAGGACTCTTGAATGCCATAAGCATATATCCCATTCAATAGCATCGCTGTTAGAAAACCACTTAACGTATGCAAAATTTCATAACGGCTTAAGAGTTGTGAACCAGTTCAGCTGGCCGATTCTCGTTTAACCAAACAATTACAAAGTAGATCAAAATTAAGAACAAATAATTAAAAAACAAAAAGCCCTACTGCGACTAATCGTCGATAAATAATTTGTTTATTACAATTTGTGTTAAAATTACATAAAAGTATAAATATATTTTTTAAATGGTTTTTTCTCCATCTTTCAATTGATACCCATATGGATGGATACACGGACGGACAGACAACAGGATGCACGGACACACGGACAGACGGAAATGACGCAATTAAGAGACCGCATTACACCATTAACCCTAAAAATCATGTTATAATATCAATTTAAGTACTAGGAGATCCGAGGAATGTTGAAGGTTTGAGTTATGAACTTTCACACTAAACTGCCCGAAAACCCTACATGTCTTCGTCCTTCCGTTTAGTATAATTTTACTCACGTACATATGAGTTTAAGATCGTATCAATCCTGAGTCAGGGCTTGATATGAAATGTATAGGCACAAGAAACTTTTGGATGTCGAACTATTTACAATGAATACCAATTAGGCGCCATATGTTAGATAAATATGGCATCAATCCATCCTACGGAGCCATTGAGCACCGATTTTTCCTCATTACTGGGCCTAGGTCCATCAGTGTGGATATGTGTAGAGGTTTGTGGCCAGCCCACTTCATGGATGTTTTATGCAGTCCACGGACCTGCGACATGGCTAACGATTTCAAGGTCTAACGACACCAGATCTGAGAGTTTCATGACATTCGAATCACGAAAGCACTCATGAAATTTTTACCACAAGCGGTCAGCGGTCAGCGGTCAGTCAAGATTTCTGATCACTTACATTAGAAACAACCTGGGCTATGAACGTCTCAGGCCGTTAGGATCTGTGGTATATCCAGGTCAATCCGGTTCTTAATGGACTTAAAAAATGGATAAAAAATAAGTCTTTTTATATAATTATATTTATTTATATAATATGTTGTTACCTCACAAGTTTTTACTGAGTAAATCCATTTTGATAATTCTTTTTTTGATCGAAAGCTGGTGATCGTCTTTTGGTCCCATTGTTTTGACCGACATTGACGAGTTTTGAAGCAAACCATCAGTGTATTATTTTAATTAAATTATAAAGTGACGATTTTTCTCGGGGTCTCGTCCAATGAATTTTCCACGGGCCTCAGATGGTATAGTTACGCCATTGACTTACGAACAAAATTATACATGATTCTCTTCTTGGATAATAAGTTATTGATGCCGAATATTTTACGATGTCTAATATTACATACCTAACTTTGTTTATTAGCTATTACCATAAATATAGCAAAATAGTGTGTGTGTGTGTGTACTTATGTATGTACGCACGTAAGAAGTTATATTTATTTCTTGCATCTTTCTAAAAATTATTCTTAAAAATGTATCTCCCACGCTATCTAATGTTTGAAGAAAAAACAATAATAATAAAAAAAAACCAAACTGTTCAGTACCTAACTTCATGGTGTCGGTATTTTGTAACGGTGTATGCGCTCATTTTAAAAAATAACTCATTATATTTCCATGCGCCAAAAGAAGTATACATTTAATAATATAAAACTTTCACAAAGAAAGTAGCGCCATATTAAATTTCACCATATTTAGATTTCGCCTAAATTTGCTTCACTTCGACCTCAACGAAGAACATAATGTGAAAACCGCATACATTACGAGTTTCATTATTAATTCATCCTCGGTCTCCATCTTCCATCTTGAGGTTCCAATATCGTTGGACATAACTCATCTGAGAAATTAAATTAGCAGGCAAGTGTTCTTGGAGGCGCTAGAATGAACCGAGTTGAATGAGGACCAACTTTACTCAATGCCTGTACTCAATTTTGTAATTGTATAACTTCTGCTAAGTAGTATCTCAAACCGACTCTGTTAAATACTTCTGCAGCCGTCTGGTATCTATACGAGTACTTATATTATAAAAAGGAAGGATTTGGTTGTTTGTTTGTTTGAATAGGCTCCGAAACTACTGAATCGATTTGATTTAATTTTACCATTAGAATCTTACATTATCCCTAATGAAAATGGGCAATAGAATATTCTCAGTAACATTAGGTGTTCATATGAAAGTTTCGATAGTGTAAATAACTTCTGAAAAATATAAAAGAATAATATTTTTTTTATTTCGCGTACGCTGCGGAAATTGTAGACAATAGAGCAATGTGATGTATCAGTTATTTACAGAGGACATCAATATCTACAAACAAGTCTGCGATATCATGTGTCTAACTGTAACTCTTATGCCACAATAACTACTGTTTCCTGGTAACTGGTACTTCCGAAGTGAAGTGAGGACAATTTTTAGTACATTAACAACAGATCTGATTAGGACCCACTCATTTGGATGGGTCTGGTAACAGAGGATGCCGTCTATCAGCATTGGATTTAACGGATAGGAAGCTACTAAGTGGCTGATAGGTGACCTTAAATTGGCTGAGACCAATCTTCAAAGCATAGGGCACAGGCGCAGTGTTGCCAAGCTTTCAGTATTCTACAGTATACATTTTGGAGCGGACGTGCTGGAGTTGCATGATGCAATTCCCTCATTACCTTTTCACCATCAAACGAGTCGACGCACGGCAAGTATCCATTCCTTCGTCGTAGGTCGTCAGTACGATCGTCACGATTTGCGTCTTCTTTCCTCATACGAGCAAAGAACTGGAATAAGTGGCCGCATCGGTGTCTCCAAGTCAAGACTGAATAGGCTTAGTGCAGGATCGCGGTCACACTCATTTATGGAATGTAAAAAAGAGAGGAGGCCTTGAACATATTATCACCCTATTCAAATGATGGAAGCGTCCTTGCCATCACAATGTCTAAGATAAAGTTTGATAAAATATTGAAGGCATTCTATAATCTTGTAGGAATTGCGTAGGTACAGTCACTTGTAAAGAAATAACATTTAAAGATTACCGTAAAAACTGATACTGAAACTGTAATTAAAAGTCAGCTTCTATATTGTATGAAAAAGTAACAACTACACAATATTAAACACCAATTGGATGAACTGGAATACTGTAATAAGATATGATACTTTCCTTCCAACAAATCATTACTGAACGTTTAACTCTCCGCACCACAATAACCGCCTTTTGAGGTCCGGAAAGATCCGCTGCCTTAATCGAGACTTCGATTTGAAAAGGCATCCTTCAGATCAAGGGGCGAACATATTGGCTTCCTTGCAACTCATAATTCCTTCTTTAATATATTTATAAGGGATAACATCCCAGGCAATCTGTTGTCGAGATTGGAATATTTTTTATTTCCATCCCAATATTACAATTTATGTAAGTTGAAGCGCTTGTAGCCTAGTGGATTGTGTTCAAGGTAAGTAATTGTAAAAGTAAGCAAATGCTAGTAATGTGGGCTGTTGAATGTTGGTCTCTCGAACGGGAGCGGGACTTAGGGCCGCCTAGTACAATAACGCCAGTATCTCGACGAAGTAATTTTATCTACTTCACACCGTTACAGGTATTCTGGTAACCTTAATCACAGGTCTCCAATTAACTGCATGCAGCTTACATTGCCATTTAATTAACTCCGTGGATAGGTTCCATCCAGCCGCAAGATAAGATGGCTCGGTAATTTCATGGCTGGTCCTGAGTTCAATTTCAAATGCTGTGGTACGCACCTCTTGTTTTCAAAGATATGTGTGTATCAGAAGTTGATTACTTGATACGCTGAAGGAAAACGGAGTGAGGAAACCTGCACTCCTGAGAGTTTTCCACAAAGTTCTCAATGGTGTGTAGTCCACCAATCCGCACTTGGTCAGCATGGTGGACGCCTCCTCACATTAAGAGTGGAAACCCAAGCCCAGTAGTGGAACAATTGTGGGTTGCAATGATGAATGGTGTGGACGGAAAGTATGGTGACTGCTAGTAATAAAATTTGTTGAGCGCGCCGTGCTTCAGAGGGAACATAAAGCCTTCTGGTTCTTAACTTAAGATGGCAGTCTTAAGTGTTATCGGAGGCCTTAGCGGGAGTTTGGTCATTAAACTGTCCAACAATCTTTATTGGAGCAGTATGGAACATGCAGGCCTGCTCAGCGAAGAGACCTCTTGTTCTACTGAACAGACCAAGAACATACTAGAACCTTTAATGTCGTCGCTTTAACAGCTAGAATTTTATTTTTTACGGATATTATAACATGTCGCTTAAGTCAGATATTCAAATTTCCTTTTAATCCCTATGAAAACGTTGTTAAATTTTCAATTAGCACTCAGAATCCCCAATAATCCTTCGATATCCCAATCTCAGATGCCTCGTGTATCAGTCAGATGTCAATCCTCACTCGTATAGGGTGTGAGAGACACTTTAATATGCCTGATTTAATCCTCAAATGCCTATCACGTTTCTATATGCCAGAGGTATTCAAACTTTTGTCATAGACCACCTTCAATCAAGAATATTCTAGATGTCGCCTCCACAGCAATTTAACACAAAATACTGGCCCTCTGAATACACTTGTACATCTGCGGTGAATTAACAACAAACTAAGAAAAAGTTTAAAAACCATTCTACGTTCAACCTAATTACACCTATTGTATCTAGTTGGTATTAATAAATATTTTTTGTACATATTGCAGTATTGTGGAACATAAACATGTTCATATAAACATAATATAATATTCATATAAACATAAATAATAAAATTCATATAAACACATATAAACATATGTGCGCAGTTAGAAACGAACTAAACAAAGCACCAGCCCACATTTCAAGTGAGTTGGTATTCGGTGCGCCACATTTTTGCGTTTATCGACATCGACAGCTGTATTATTAACAGTATTATCGACAGTTCTATTATTATTAGATGTACACCACATTCAAAATGTTATCGGTTTCGGTGGCAGCCTTTGTGTTACATAACTTGAAAACGAACAACTTTCGAACCTAATTTTTTTCACGTCAACCAAGACTCTCGTCGAGTTTCCCGAAGTTCCATGGCTGTCCACCTGGAGAACTTTGAGAATCTCTACTATATACCTTTGAGAACACTTTGTATATCTCACGAGGTTATCCACACGTTTGTTTGTATAGATGCTAAGATAAAAGAGATGTTATTGGTATTTCTGTGTTTACGGAGTGCGAGTATGTTCTATCAATGAGTGCTTGTAAAGAATGTGATTTATTAATATTATATATGAAAAAGTAACTCTGTCTGTTATCTTTTCACGCCTTAATTACCGAACCGATTTTGATAAAACTTGGTATACAGGTGGAGTAGAATGTAAAGACGGTCTAGGTTATATTTTTTTCGCGAAAACAGAATTGAATATGTTGAAATTGGAGATAAAAGTTTGTATGTAAGGGCTTCATTAACAAACATAAACATAACACCTTGTATTCATGTACTAGATGTGGTACTAACGATATCGATGTACTAGATGTGGTATTAACGATATCGATGTACTAGGTGTGGTATTAACGATATCGATGTACGAGGTGTGGTATTAACGAAATTGATGTACTAGATGTGGTATTAACGAAGGTGGGGGAGTGGCGAAGTGATGTAGGCGAGAATTTCTTTACCTCATCCTAGTTATGGTATATACTTATTCATTGCGGAAGTACCGTACGTGTTTAAAATGGAAAAAGAGTTTTCTTCATAACAAATAATGGAGAAAGAGTAATATAAACCAGAGACACGAATCTTTACTTCTCATGAACTTCTTAAGTGCGAGATGAAATATAAATTTTATAATCCGTAAATCCAAGTTTACTGGCTTACAGTACGGAAATATGAAGTGGGCTTCTTTATACGTAAAAGCTATATTCAGAAGTACATATATGAGAGGATATGTATCGCGTTCTTTTCGTTTAAGCACGGGGGCACAGAGTAGCACAAATTACGAGTACGTAGGTCCTACAGTAGATTGGAATGTTGAAAATATTCTATATAGAGCGTAATTAATTTGACAGGCTTATGTCATGTCCATATGCGATGGTTTCTGGATGTTTAAATTTTACAAAACATCGTTATTTACAAATTACTAAAAGAATAACCTGTACTCGAATACTGTACCGCCCTCCATACAATTCATAAGTTCCCTGTCATGCCACAATGTTATGAATTACATAGATTGGAACAGGAATAATATATGAGTACGATAGAATGATCAGGTGAAGGTTTATTGTCAGTTGAAGGTCGTAAAATGTCAAACATCAAAAACGTAAAAAAACATTTCAAGGTTTATTGTGATATTTGGACTTGTACTTAAAAAATACAGTGACATAAATTACATTAGAATTAAACGTATTAACATACCTGTAACTAACAGCAATGAAATATTTCACCATATAAAAGTCTTTCTTTTTCACGATATAATTGATGGAAAATAGATAAAAAAATATTACATCACTTAAATAACACAAAGTTAACTATGCACTATTTAAGTAACACAACCTAGTAAAAACACCACTGTAAAATTTCAAAATAACACATTACAAAAAGTTTCAAGGAAAATTATACTTCTACCAATTATACAAATTCTTTTAATTGAGAAGTCTCAAAAAAAATCCGTAGCAGATTAATTGCATTCCAAACAATAACCACTGAGTCTTAAGGATAACGTGACCTTAATACAGCTTTCGTTTATGGCTGAATAGTAAAAATCCAAGACCGATAACTTTTAATTAAAAAAAAAAACATTCGTTCGCGCGCTTATTATAAAATACTTTGTGAAACATTTTCGATTCAGAAAAAGTCGCTTGCTGTTACGTTTTAGTTTAGCTTATATTACATTTTTATTATTTAGTTAGATATTTATTCGTGTAATTAGATCAAGTCAAAGTATTACGATATAGACGTTTTTTATTTATATTTACTGCGCTGAAGACGCTTGTTTCTGTTTTTATTTTGAAGTGTCGAGTGTTTGTGTCATTATGCCGAATTCCAGTGCGGCCGAATACGCCGCACTGGCGATAAGGACATATCGCGCAAGATATGGCGCTACTAGGCAAGGCCCAACGAATCCTCGAACAATATTAAAAATAATATAACAATAATCGTACCGTTGCAGCGAGTTAGTGAAAATGTACCGGTAGCTCCTACATCTCGACCGCGTACAAACCCAACTCGAAGGACATTGAATGAAAATGGAGTATATTTTCATATTATTTTGAAGACCAACCGACTGCGAGTCTGCGCCAATGCTAGGCATTTTCGCGTAAATTACACGATGGTCTGCAATATATTGAAGCGGGAAAAATTTCATCCTTACAAATTTAGAAAACCCGAGATAAACCAGTAAGAGTACATTATTGCCAATAGTTATTGAAAATGATAGTGATTTTTTATCAAACACTTTTTGAACTCATGAAAATACATTTATAATAAACGGATTTTGGAACCAGCACAATGCCACTGGGCGAGTCAAAACCCGCGCGTCTGGCGAGAGTCGGCGCACTAATACAGATTTTCTATGAATGTTTGGGCTATTCAGGGTGATGATATAATCGGACCCGTATTCATCAACAGCACACTGACTAGAGAAATGTTAGTTAACATTTTAAAGACACGGTGTCACAATATCGACACAATATCAGTGTGGACGCTACCGAAGAATGTGGTACCGGTTAGATGATGCGCCGGCACACTCTGTAATGCAAGGCGGTGGCTAAATAAAGCTTTTGGTGAGCAATGGATTGATAGATTTGGCCGTAGATGGCCGGATAGGTCACTAGACTTGACTCCCCTCGATTGTTTTTATGGGGCTTCATAAAAAATGAACTTTACGCAGAAAAAATTTACTCGGTTCGCATTCGGATCATAAAGCCTTTGAGAAATTTTATCGACCGCTTTGGCTGGAGGTTTATTAGAAAGACGTTTTAATATTAAACGTCGTTTAGAACTTTGTATTGGATCTGGTGCGGACATTGAACAAATAAAAATTTAAGTGCGTCATATTAGTTCGAGTTAGAGATGTGATTAGACATGCCAAGAAGAAATGAGTGTTCATAAGGTGTGACGTGATGAGATGCGGAATTTATAATAAACGTTTGCTGCAGAATGTGTGTCCAGTAACAAGGTAAGTCATACAGACTGTAAATTACTTTTTTTAATCTTGAGATTAAATTATTATGACTTTCATTGACATCAACATTGATTATTACATTGTTAAAAAAATATTTTTTATAGTCATTATTCAAGTGTGTAATGTTATTAAAACTATCCGGATATTATGCGGTTTATCTGGATAGTATGCCTGATTATCTAGAAAGTAAAACTGAACGGATTATTGCATGCAATAATTACGATCAGCGAGACGAATTACGAATGGGTGAACATGCGTTGTCGTTCGCCTTGTCACTGACGCGTCGGTGTAAACGCAGTTTAATAGATTAGTAAGTATTATGTACAATTTAATTTTTTTTCAGTTCAATTGTGACATTGTGTCACCTGTCACCTCAACAATTATTAACAATATTATCCTACTATTGCAAAATAATATGAGAATATTTTTCTACACGGACGCAATCGTACCTTAATGAATTTATGTATTAGTAAGAAAAGCGAGCGAATATTCAACACCGTTTAGAAATTTGCGTAAGATATTATAGCGGTCACGGAACGTAAAAATCAGAGCGCGCCATAATTGGGATAAAATAAGTGTTTAGTTATGGTGAACATCACTGTGTGCAAGTGAGGAGGCATGCGGAATTAATACTAGTAACGTGTGCCGTTTATTTTGTTGTTTATTTACATCATCCATTTATTACATGGGAGTTACGGGAGGCTGGCGCAGCAGGTGCGAATTAAACGATTGTTGTATTTATAAACAAATTTTTATTACTAAATTATTACATATTACTTATATCTAACTAAAACTATAGTGACACCGGCCGATGTTATGTCCGGAGTGACCACGTGAGGCGTCGGGTTGCGGCGATGTCCGATTTTAATTTCTGATATTATAACATACATCATTGGTGTTAATCGGCGATGTTGCCACTCCGAATCGTATGTAAAATAATATGAATAAAATCTTCACATAGGGTGTTTTAGTTTTCGTATTTTATTTAATTATTTAGTTTGTTAGTATTTAACAAAAAGTTATATTTTTTTACGTTTATGGTCACGAATCCTACGAATGGGTCAATTTAATGTCGGCACAAACAAATCACATTATATATAAAATTGAATGTTTTATTTGTGAGTTTCTTTGTTTGTTTGTCCTTTATAGACAAGGTAGGAGATAGCGCACAGTGTGACTTGGTAGGAGATAGAGCACAGATGTCTCTAGCAACTTTGTACAGAATTCTTTGAAAAAGGTTTTGGTGTTAAAATTATATCGATCGGACAAATGACCAATGAGTTGATGCGGAGCAAGGCGCAGCGGTTTCAACTAGTACTTTATATAAGTTTCTTTATAATCCATACTAATGTTATAAATAACTAATCTCGACCCGGAGCTTCCCCTTCGTGGTAGGAACGTTAGGAACAAGTAGCTTGTGTGTTATTCCAGACTGTAATCTATGTTTGTGCTAAATTTAATTCAGGTCTATTAAGTTGTTTTTGTATGAAGGAGTGAAAAACGTCTTTCACTCGAATCCATCCATCCTCAACAAGTTTCGCATTTAAAATTTATATTAGTTAATGTATTAGTAATGTATTATGTAGTAGTAATGTCTTAGTTAATGTATTAGTAGGAAGTAACTTTGTCTGTCTGTCTGTTAAGCTATCTCGCCTAATTCTATGTACCAATTTTGAGCAACATAGTATTGAACTTGAGGATGGATACTTTTTATATTTTATATAAGGGGTTAAAAAAGTATGGAAGTTCGTAAGGGTCGAAAAAAAAACCATGCAAAGTGTAGGTATGTTGTCTGCAAGTTTGTCAGCTCTTTGATTTCAACTCCAGTATAATTTAACGTTCATCATCTCAACCCATCACGGCCCACAATTAAGCACGGGACTCTTCTCTGAATGAGAAGGTTAAGGCCATAGTCCACCACGCTGGTCAAGTGCGGATTGGCAGACTTCACACATCTTTGAGTTTTGCTAACTCCCCGGCATGCAGGTTTCTTCACGATGTTTTCTTTCGTCGTTATAGTGAGTGTCATTTAAATACTAAAAACGCACATAACTCCGAAAAGTCAAAAGTGCGCACCCAGGTATTCGAACCCAGACCCCGAGTACGAGGCCGAATTCTTAACCATTAGGCTATCACCGCTTCTATTCTATATAATTTAATGTTATCGGTATCATTTTTTATATTTATTTATTCTTTATTCTACTCCCTAAAAATAGGTTTTACAAAGGGTGGAATTAATGCTTATTGGAATTCTCCACCAGTCAACCCAGGGTGATGGTGAAAATATGAGGCAGTTGACAATAAATAGAAGGAAGAAAAACAAAAATTAGAAGTGAAAAGGAACTTTTCTAAAACAATTTTTATTCGCAATATAAAAATGTGCGTAATTTATAAAGGCAGCATCTTCAAGATGCATTTGAATCCTGCGGCTCATGAGCGGAGAGCTTCACGCGTCTTAAGGAAGTTAGGTTGAGCGTACAGTTGCGATATATTTTGTTATTTTAAAGTATTTTTCCGTCGTCTAAAATATTTTCGTAAAATTTCGTCTAAAATATGTCGTATTACATTAGTTCGATAACTGCATAACAGATGGCAGTAGTAACATTATACGATTTTTAACTTTAGCTATTCTACATCATCGAATTCGTATTTTTATGAATTCCTGACATTTATTTAAAATTATATGTAGTTTAAGTTGCATAAATCTAATCATTTTCACTTGCTCTGTGGTTTCATGAAACATACATAATTATAATACATACAAAGCGTTCTGTAGGAAGATGGGTGAACGTTAGTGGTAAAAAAATCATGAATTCTTCTGTGCTTCGGTGAACACTTAAATCCGTCGGTCTCGGTTGTTGTCGTTAGAAAGCAATCGTTAAGGCATGTCGCGAGAAGGTACAAGGGAGCTCCTCAACGGTTAATAATACAATTATGACATTTTTTGTCTTTCCTTGTATTATGGATCTAAATATAATATAATTAAAGCTTGTGTTTTTAATTTTTTTAATAAACCGTGTTCTAACATAAAAAAGGAAGATTTTGTTAATAGAATTTGCCCTAATTGTACAAGGAGTGTGCCTATCAAAGGCATCTCCAGAAATATAATAAATACGAAAACCGCTAATCACAGTAAAGAAAAAATGTTGATTTTTATACAACTTTTAGTATGCGTTACACCTTAAGCGTATTTAACTTCCGAGCGAATCGTTTGAAACTCGCAAGACGTGGATCTTATAAAGAATGCCTTGATACTTTTAGCTTCGAAGTGTATACTGCAAAGGAGAATTGTTTATAGAATTCTTCCTGTTGAATCTGCTTATACAAAATGAATTTCTAAACGCACAAGTATGTGAAATAAGTGGTGCATATAACAGGCATTATTATTAAAATTGATACTTTTATAAAGCTAAAAAATTTGTATGATGTTAAACCTTTATCATCGGGGACACAAAAATTTTTAAAAGTATAACAGGTACTCACTCAGGTACTCACGATTATTTTAATTGAAACCGATATTTCGACACAGGTGTACTCGTAATGAGTACCGGTTAGAATTGCAAAATTGTTTTTTTTTAGTTTAAAACTGTTTTTATGATGAAAGTAAAATGTATTTAAAAGGGTCTCTGGAAGGTTTCTTTACTCATAATGTTAGTGAGCTGTAAGGAATAAGTTTCCCGTGTCGGTGTTTCCATTCGATATTAAAGTAAACGTCGTGAAGTCAAGGGTGAATAGGCTTTAATTAGGTTAGTGCGCTTTACCTCTAAGCCTTATCATCTCAGCGTCTTATAAGATCACTAATATGTAAAAGAAGTGACAACCTTACAGAAGTGAAAACCTTAACAATGACTTGTGTGTATATTGAATTGTCAGAAAAAAAATTACAATAGTATAATACATTTTTACTTTTACATGTGTATCTATGTAGGTGTATCTATCTATGTAGGTAGGTCTTTTTTATACAAAATAAGTTAATGGTTGACATCGATCTCACCTGATGGAAAGTAGTGATGATATAATAATACATACATATGTATGTATACATACACAATATATGTACATATATACATGTATATAGAGGAGTCGTCACTACTATATAGGGTGATTCTAAACTCTAAAATTACTTAAGAAATTATCAATTTTAAAGTAAAATTATCTCATTAGAAGTTATCCATCCATTTTCCGACCGATACCGCTATAGATTAACTCGGCCACCCAGCATAACTCAACTAAATATTTCGTTTCAATATCTGTACCTACGGACTACGCCACTTCAATATGTATGTGTCAAAGTATAATTTGTTTTGCATAGGTAGAGTCTGTCGTTCGATCCCATCGGATACGCATCAGGTGCTAGATTGGTATGGTGCTAAATGACTTTGTTAATCTACTGTGAACTGGAAACATCGTACGGTTAGAATAGGTTACTCAGGGAGATTTATCCAAGCTCAAAATGGATTTAGATCAAGGAAGCTACTGAAAATTTCTTTCCTTTCATTTAAGTATTTTTATTATAATATTTCACTGGCTTCAATTCACTTTAAGCTGATTTACAAGCTTTTATTTAACTTGCAGTGTATGTGTATATGTATATCAGTGTGTGTCGAGTAGTATATTTATTAGTTTTTTGGGTTAAATCTTACAAGCATAATTAGTCCAATTTATTATACAAATATTAAGCATAACGGACATGTTAGTAGGTGGATGAAAGCTTGCAAGCGCCAAATCATTATATGTACATAAATCAAAATTATGATAAGTGAATCCTACGAATATTATAACTGCGTTTGTGAGGATGGATGTATGGATGAAGTTTTGTGACTCCTTTACGCAAAAACTACTGAACCGATCTGAATGGAATTTGGCACAGGGATAGATTATAGTCTGGAATAACATATAGGATACTTTTTTACAACACACCTCTAAGGCGAAGTCGCGGATACAGATTAGTTTATTATAAAGCAAGTTTGCATTTTGAAGACGTGTTCGCTGGGCAAAGGGGATTGGTACAACTCAAACACCTTCGAGAACATTATGGTTAACTCTCAGAGTGCAGTTACTTTACGATGTTTTCCTTCAGAGGTAGTAGCAGGATTTCAACACGGAACTTCCTGTTCGAAAGACCAACGTTTAAATTTTTAGGCTATCACGACTTTGGTTACGAAAAAAGTAATTACAAAACAATTATTTGCAGTTTTCTAAAACCGTCAATTATGGGTACAAATACCCTATTTCACGTAGATGTTGATTTTTAAACTCTTTGAAATGAGACTCCGTCATTTCTGCAGCACACTTTGAGGGAAATATCAAAGAGCTGTAGTTTTTTTGCGGTTTAATATGTAGTTCGCCGAGTTCAAAAATAAGAGGTAATCAGCCCTTTCGCTTCGACCAACGTGGTTTAATACATACATTTTATGATTAAAATATTATCATGGACAAAGTTTTATACAAATTGCTATTTACATTTTTATTTATAGAAATGACATACAAAGAGGCATATTTTGTGTCGTCATAGCGACGTCCATAAAGTAGCTGGTACCTTGCAAGCTTTGAAGGAAATAAAGGCACTCGAGAAAACCTCATGCCACAGCCCTGAGGACAAATATACCCATAAAAAGATTAAGCTTTGATCAAATAAACATTTGATAGTAATTTCAAAACTTAATCTTTTCTAAAGAAGGTTGTATGACAGTGAAAGAGACAGCCTAAAGACGGGTCCCGTCGGGAAGGTTCGGATTGTGAATTTCAGGCAGTGTGGCGCGTGATAGCGGTACGAACGCACGTGTTTCGAGAAAAATCCCGAAAAAATACGATACGAAATTGTGACAACTGTGTTTATAAGTGACAATTGTGTAGTGATTAGTGTGATGTGTAATTAGTTTAAATATTATGTTTAATTAATAACTGAATGTTATCGTAAGTGTTTCTTAATAGTTAAGACAAAAGTTTAAGATATGTTTAACTTAAGCTTTTAGTGACTGTTTGTACGTATTAAAATACAGCGGGTGAGTATTCTATATTTGTGTGTGTTTAATTGTTATACAAGTTTGGAAGTAAGCAAAGCTTAATATCTAATCATAGAGTCCCTCTACAAGACGTAGGGTTGCAAACTTTCTGTGTGGTTTTGTAACAAAGTTACGATTTCACTAATCATTTATTTTGGGAAATATTTGTCTATTATTAATTAGTTTGTGTACTTTGGCGTTTAAGTTTCTGAAACTTTATTCATCTTAAAATGATTTTTTCAGTTAGTGTGTTATGTAGAATTGCATATAATTTTTTTGTAAAAAATTTTATATATAAAAAAATGATTTCATAATTATTTATAAAAAACTACTTTTGTTATTAAATACGATATAGTTTTTTAATGTTTTGTGTCGCTGGCTCTACTATATGTATAATATCCTTTATATAATATTATTATATACATATATATAATATTTAAAAACACAAGCTTTAATAGAGCCCTAATACGAAGAAACACGTAAGATTCTATAACTGTATTGTTAATAGTTGAGGAGTTCCCTTATTCGAAGCCAAGCCTAACGTAGTATCAGTTCATGGTCATCACAAAAATGTGTCGTCCTCATGATGGAAACTCTATGCAAAATTTCAGCTCCTTAGTAAGGTAAATCAGTGTAAGACTAAGCGGGTCTAATTAAGCTTGCAAGATTTGACCCGAAGAAACGAACAAACTTACATACTAATATACAGACATACGTTAAATAAAAGCTTGTAAAAATTAAAGGTCTGTACAGCCCACATCTACAGGGATAACTAAAAATTATTTAATAACTTCGATTTTCAGTATTTTCGTATTGAGTGAATCGTTTCAATTCAATTCATGTTCAATTCATAGTATCTTATATATATTTTTTTTTTTTGCAAAAATTGTGATACTTTTAGCGTTATTTTTTCCACATAGACAAATCCATTTGCTAATCAAGATTTAAGGTACAATCTAAGGCTTTTCTTTTCTAAAAATGTTCTTTGATTTCAAAAATATAAAATTATGATGTAACTAAAATTTATGAGGCTCACAAGTTCTTTTAACTTTGGGTACCAGTAAATCCGTAGATTACAGAAATTTACTAAACTTCAAAAAAATTTTAAAGATAAATTAATATAAGCTTTTTTTAAGTGCATCGTTTTTTCAAATTTTAGTATCTTCAGGTCATTTCGATATTACTTATAAATAAATATAAATATCTTTGGACAACTCACACACGGCCATCTGACCCCAAATTAAGCGTTAGCTTGTACTATGGTGACCAGATAACTGATAAACATACATATATACTTTTAAATACATACTTAAATAGA
>DWJZ01000836.1:0-27591 GCA_018249125.1 Asbolis capucinus
GCTTGCCATAAATATTTTTTCAATACAGCAACACTGAAATCCATGTTCAAAATTGGACTGAATATCTTTCCATCCAGTCTGTAATGAATGGACTAAATTAATTTCGAATCTATTTTATATAAACCTAATACTTCAAGATGAAAGACCATTTTAGCATCATAAAAAATCATTTTTCAAATAATTTTTAATGGCAGTAAAATCGATATTTTAATTGACGCTACAGAAAACACAAATATCCTTGCAGTTTTCATAAATAATAAGTTAGTAAATAGTTTAAGAGTAACATTGTATTAAATATATTTTACATAACACAAACTTTACCGCGAAAATGCTAAAAAAACGTAAGGTAGACAGACTCATCTGTCATTAATGTCAACGTGAAGTATTTCCCCGCCATTTTTGTCCCAACTTGACTATATTCCCTACTCGGTTGAAAGTCGGTAAAACACATAATAATTAATCTTCGAAGTTCAGTATTTATACATAAAAATATAACTCCAAATCTATAGTATTATATTTTATCTCCAAGGTCTCTTTTGTAGATCTCGCTTACGTCGCGTATTGGGAGATGTCATCAAATTCATTATCGATGATTGTTGATCGTTGTAAGGGTTTGTGTACAGAACCTGTAGTCTTTTCTCATTTTTCTCAGCTATAATATCTATCAGATCCTGAAGACGAAACACAAAGTATTTTAATGTATCACATAATGGCTCTCATTCTCTAACTTATCATCAAAGGGCCTGCTACTTCGTATTATTTGACATAAGCTGGATATCTCATTGTAGGAATGTCTATTCCCATTTGACGGTACGAACAAATTGAGTCCAAGAATCATCTGAAAGTTCTTCAACGGTATTAACTTACAATCTTATGCTAAATTTATATGCTGGTCTCTTGAAGTCTCCTTTCAAATGAGCGGTATGGACATACAAATGGAAGTTAGAAGGGATTTAAGATATACCCATTCATAGGTACCACATGCAGTGTGCCGCGCGGATGACGTTGCGGGTAAAAGCTATTAGTCTATAGGTATAGGTCGTATTTTCCAAAATTGGAACTTAGGTTTGAGGAAATAGGTTTGAGAGTTGATAATTTCTATGTCCTCGGTTTTTTCATTGCTCGTAACAATGTTACTGAGCCCATGGGCAATGCTGACCACTTACCTCATAAAGCCGTTATTACCTTTTCTATAATTCAAGAAATTACATTTTTAAACAACGGAGATTTTTCTGTATATCCCTTTTTTGATGATTTATATTGTTCAGGTATTAATGTTGTCGCTTGGCGGTATCCGAGAGATTTTAATAAATTAGGCTTGTTGTCTATTTTCGTTTCAGTTTTTGGTCTTCTTTCCGTCTGAGTACTTTTATCCTTCATTATTGGGCGAGTTTTCTCTAAGTATTCCTGAAATAATATATATTAGTTCGAGTAACAGAAATAGCAAATGATAACTCTCATGTACCTTCTAGCTTTATTTTCATATTGGGAATTAAATTGCCACTAACAAACGGCTCTTACTGGGGGCCAAGGTGCGACAAAGAAGCAGGCAAACACAGAGGATATGAAGTGTTATTACCGACACGTTGTCAAGAAAAAAGTAGTAGATCCACATACAACATTTAATAGCGTGGGAGACAAAGAAAGATAGGAAACAACACACTTGTGAAACACCCAGGATCGATAGTGACACCAACGAACTCCAGACCCAGATGTTTCAGGATGTCGAGAAGAATGAGCGGAAGGACTATGGGAAAAAGAAGAGAACTGGCTCTTAACTTATTGAAATCCAAAAAAAAACTTACATATATCTTGCTCGTAACATACTTCTTGGATTCACTTCTTTTATGAGAAACCTGATTCTTGGGATCTGTTCTGTAATAGCTTGTGTTCTGTATGTCTGGTGGAATACTATAGGTTCGGCACAGACGCGTTACACGCTGTACTGGTGCCGATTGGGGGAGAGGAAGAGAATGACGGACGCGCTTACGCTTCTGAGGCTTGGGCTCGACGGTATCTTGACAATTATGACATGGGTTCTGTAACAATAAAGCAACTTTGTCAATCTATAGGTTCTCCTGCTGTTCTATGTTTTCATTCATCGAAAGGTACCATATTTACTTATTCCAGGTCATCACGAAACTAGTTAAATATCTTGTTTCATGTTTAAACCATTAGCCAGTTGAATCATCAAAATCTCAAACCATCACTACCCACTATTGAGCACGGGTCTCTTCTGTGAATGAGAAGGTTAAGGCATAGTCCATCACGCTGGCCAAGTGCGGATTGGCAGACTTTACACACGTTTGAGTTTTGCAAACTTCCCAGCATGCAGGTTTCCTCACGATGTTTTCCTTCACCGTTATAGAGAGTGACATTTAAATGCTTAAAACTAACATAACTCCGAAAAGCCAGATTTACGCTCCCTGGGATTAGAACCCGGACCCTCCGAGTAGGAGGCTGAATACATCTAAATAATTTTATCTTCTGGTCTTATGCCAACATCTGCTTGTTTTCTGAACAATGCTCCTTCCTAATCCTATCCATGCTTGACATGGATCTCTTAAAGGAGATGTTACACTGACATATTCTAATGGCTATGATGGTTTCAGGGAGGAACACAGGGAGGGCAGGGTACTTCAGCCTCCCTCACCCTAAATCCGAGTCATGTACGTAATTTATTATAATTATAAATATTGCATATTTTGAAGTCAATCCATCCGCCTTTAATCCAGAAAAAATCAAGCTTAATTCCCTGGGTCCACAGCATAGGTCAGAAGCTGGTTACATCGCTGGCTGTGTACCTGTGTTATAGATGTTCTCAGGCAAGTTGAGGCCGGGCGTAGGAGAGACGGCGCCTGCGGCCTGGGACATGGCGCTCTCGATGCTGTTGGCTGCGTTGAACAGCAGCTGGCATAGCTCGCATTCCGACGCCGATGACGCTGTTAAATAATAGTCTTATCAATGCCTGCCAAATACTGTCCCACTGCTGGGGTTTATGGCTCGGAGGCCTAGGAATAGGTTTGGTGACTACCAATTGTGATAGCAACCGAACTGATGATGGCTTTACGTGCCCTACGAAACAAATTACTTGAAACTATTGCCAGTCTTTAAACGCAGGCGCTTTTGCTTAACTAGGCCAATTACTTCGAATCGACACAAGTGCAAACATTCATTGAGGACATTACAGTGAAATCTAAGGAGCGCAATGTAATGATGTTGACGCAGTTTTTTTTGATACACGCAACTGAAAATTAGATGCGCAGCTTAATTTGCGCCCAAGTTCAATAGCCCCAGTTTTCAGACCATTAGGTCATCACCACAAGTATTCTTTGCGGTTTCATTAGATTTACTTATAAGTGGACATACATACATACGTACATTCAAACATGATTGATTCCGGACACATTCATCCCTCATCATTTGACAGATGAACATTTGAGTTTTAAATAATTGTAATGTGTGTTGTGTTGTCTTGTGCCAATAACCATGTGTCTGTGTGTGTGTTATATTTACACTTGAATATTAATTAGTACTATAATTTGTGAAATATTTGACGTCAGAGCTAAAGCTCGTACATCGGAAGCAGCACCTGGATCGAGATGGGAGCAGTTTGGTGCTGCCGGGCGGCTGGCACGGTCGCCTCCCGCCGCCCCCACGTCGCCATGCACGTGGAGCTTCACGTTATTGCGCACCAGGTATGGCTTGATCTCCTCGAACCATACATCACACAACTGAAATTATGGTGTTCAAGCAATTAATATAAAATTAACGTTACACCACTGAAATTATAATGTTCATGCAATTATATATCCTACCTTCGTCACATAACTAAAATTATAGTGTTTATATAATTAAACTGAACTTAATTTAGATAATTAAGCCGAAATTAGTAGTAATGCAATTAAATTTTCGTCAAACAACTGAATTTATAGTTGTTAAGGAATTAAATATACCTACCTACTACACAGCTGAAAATTGTGTTAATGCAGTGAAATCTACCTCACACAACTGAAATTATCAGATAAGGCTTAACGATTCTCATATGACGGGACCGAAACCTTGACGAGTCGAAGACGAAATTTTTGCCACTAGTGGTTACACAGTCTCCTACCGACCGCGCCCGCAAATGCATATCTTGATCCTTGGATGACGGTTATATTTTGGCTACATATCTTACAAAAAAAATATATAGACTAATAATCCCACTGGAGATCAATTTTCGTCATTTGATCTGTGGAACATCAAAATCGACAATATCCACTGAAGCTAACTTTGCTCTTTACTTTTGTAAGGCGCTATAAAACGTATACTTACACTAACTAGGGCATTTTCCAAATCATCCCGTACACTTTTTGGTATATTATGTTTGCTTTTGCTTCTATCTCTATGTTTCTGGTTATTGGAATCTCCTGAAGCCTTAGTTTGCGCCAACGGAGCGCGCAGGATACCTTCCTTGCCCATGGCGGGAAATGCCTTACGGGTATTCTGCTGCTGGGTCATCCTTCGAGCATTACAATTCATAAAAGTCTGAAACCTGCATGAGCTAACGATGTAAAAGATCCTAAAATATTGAAATGACAACAAATATTTTGACGTTAAATATCACAAACTGACTTTGAAAACTGGTCTGCCATGTTGTTTTATATTTTTTTGTGATAATAAAATTTTAATATTAGGTTTTATTTCTTATGTATTCCCATTTGCTAAAAAAGATAATTTCTGTATTCCATAAGCTAAAGATAGGTGGTATGTGTATATTGTTTTATTTATTCTATTCAAATTAAGGAACATATTTTTTTAACATAAAATATTTTTTTATTGAAGATGAAACTGATACGTATGAGCTAAGCATCATTTACACGAGATATAAGATAGTGAGATTGTAGGTAGAAAAGAAAATAATTTCTTGAATAACTACAATATAAATTTTATGTGGGTAGTACCTTTTACTTCTACCCTCACATACATCAATTTTATAAATATTTCAGCTGATAAAGTTGGCATTGCGTGTTTTGCTAAATTATAATCTTTGATGATAAAATTAAAGGTGTTGTTACAATATTAATACTGAACTTAAAAATGAATATGTTTAACTGGTCTACGCTTTGTTCTAGTGGAGCTCAAATAGCCAGGCTTCCTAGTAAAATTAAAGATCTATTTTGGAGTCGAAGTGATGCTACTTTGAACGAAGTTTTGTTATATGGCGCTGAAGATGAGGAGCAAAGGAGGAAAGTGGGCTTGAATAACCTATTATGTATTTATTACGTTTTAATACACGCTAGTAATACTATATATTTATGTGCGCCAAGTTTAGCCAGTGATACTATAGTCAAGACACTTATCACCGTGAAACAAAAAAGAGGTATGAAGATAAGAATAGCTATTTACCACAGTGAAAATTACGAGAACTTGAAATGTTTAGCTAAATATGGGATAGAGGTGAAAGCGATCAATTCACCGGTTCAGTTGGAGCATGAGTTTATATTGATTGATGCATTACATGCCGATGCTGTGGCAATTATTGGCTCGATAGACTACGAGCTTACTCGCGTCAATTGCAACAGGGACACCACTATGATAACGACTGAACCAGCTGTTATTACCACGCTTCAACGTGAATTTGAGAGGATTTGGAATTTTACACCAGATGCTGTGAAAAAGCAATGACAATGTTTTAATACTAAAACTGTTTAATATTATCTTTTTTAATTAATGTAGCTTTTGATAATAGTAGGGAGATGTAAAATTAAAAGTCTTTAAATAACAAAAATATCTTGATTTATTTCATTCACCTAAATAAGACAATGACGGTAAAGCAAAGAATCTTTTCAATATTTTTTCACATACGGGGTTAGATCCTATATAACTTCATTTGTACTTGAGTGCGTTTAATCGGCCAATGCCGATTTCACTTCCAAATATTAAACAACTCTATGCTATACAATACATTAAAATCAGTGATGCTATTATCACAGATACACTTGTATAATACGCGATTTACTGACGTCATCGATCATTATTCTAAGGAAATTTCATAGCCAAAAATAGTTTTATTATAATTGAAAAAATCTAATTTAACAGTCCACCCGATCAGGTAAAGTGAATCTCACGAAATGGAAAATTATAATAATTTTAAAAGTGATTAATTTTCATATATTCATTTATATAAAAATGGAAAGGTATATCAATTAAATTACATTATCCTAATTATTGGTAGATCTAGCAATTGTCCTAGCCGGCATAGTTATTATTAGGTTACAAATCGAAACCTTTAGCTTTCATTTCAACCTATTTAACTTTAAATTGTTGCAAATGTATGATTCTGAGCACCTTTTCTTATACACTAAGTGTTCATAGTATAAATTGTACCAATTAGTTAAAATCGAGACCAATTAATTGTTTCAAATTAAAATATTGGCAAGAATTATAATTACAAACGATTATCAAACATCTGCTATGAAGCGTGTTGAATTGACACAATCAGTTTTAGGAAAGTAACTTTTTACAGCTTATAGATTTAAATAACCAATATTTTTATAAGTACATATTGTTTTGACAACACATTTCTCATAAATATGTCTTAAAAATGCCGACAACCAGCCGCCTGTCATTTGTTCTGCCAATTTCTTTTTAATTCATAATTACTATTACAAGTAAAAGAATAATCAATTTACGACGGACAAAACAATTTTAAAAGCCAAAGCCAGGCAGCTCTATTGTAAACGGATGTCAGTGTCCTTTCATACAGACCGGCGTACAGAGGAGAGTATTTTTTCACGCGTTTTGGGATATTATAGTAAGGTTCGATTCCTCTTTTAACAAATTTTATTTAACTAGTAATACTTCTTACTTTGTTCTGGGCAAATCTTGAAGAAATAAAACCGCTTCCTCCTACGCTAAGCTTAAATTTTTTATACCGCTTCTGTTCTTGATTTTGATAATGTATTTTTGAGGCAAACATGAGTTGCTATAGTTCGGGATTAGCTTTGGACACTGGCTAACATTTTGTTATAACTTTTTATATGTAATCATGTTTTTTTACTATAATAATAGATTAATGAACATGATACGAACAAGCAGTAATGTTGACAGATTCATCTGTCATTATTCTCTGTCAACTGTCAACAGTCGATCGATTTTCGAAACCGCCGTGCCATGACCATGGCCCATGCAACTGAATCGAAATATCGATATAAATTACGATAATCGTAAGTACCCCTTTTAAAAATTTTAGTATCCTCGATTATGCTTTTAAAATAATTTCAGTATACTGACAGACGGCTCGTATAAATTAATAATAATCAAATCAAATCCTAAATAAGGCAGGTTGGTCCTACAACCGTTTTCATACACGGTCCTTGTAATAACTTACAAGCTACATTTAACTTAAATAGAACAAAAACCAAAAATCACTTTCTACTGATTTTACTTTCATAATATATAGCATTTTATAACTTTTTATATTACAATGTGTTCAAATCTATCTACAAATTATTGCTATTCTTAAAAGGTTAAAATAGGTCAATTTATAAAGTAAAATCAGTAGTGAAACAATGTACAAAATACACTTTCATTTTTACAGTAACAATTAAAGTTGGTGTTCGATAGTTATAACATTTGTTATTATAAAACTATATTTGGATGAGATAATACGTTCGTCCAGTCCACTCATCTATATAATATAAATATCGACGATCAACAACAGTAAGGGCTTAACTGAGTTACCTCAGTTACGCCCTTCCTGTATGCCGTCGTCGATATAGTACTGGATAGGCTATGAAAATTACACTCAATGAAAATTCGATCTGGAATGTATATCAACAAACCGTAAGCTAGCAACAAATGACATAAAATGCTAAATTTGGTTCCAATCGTTTTGTTTTATGCAGCGGTCGGCAACCTGTGACCCGTATACCACTATGGTGTGTAGTTCGATGATCGAACGGACAACGAACAATACTTAACTCTACACCCATTGTGTTACATTTAATGAAGCCCGCGCCAACGTCCAAATAACATTTAGGGCCCGCATATAAGAAAACTTTGCCGACCTGTGATTATTTTATTTTACTCTTTTTATTACCTATCCAGTATTTATAATACAGATGAACGGTCCAACCATGTATTGTTGATAGATTCTTCATTACCATCATATTGTCTGATCTCTAATAATAACTAATACTAACGGAAGTTTGACATCTTGATTAAATTTACACATATTTACAATATAATCTAAATTATATACACTCAGTCAATTATTTACAAAACTTACACACAATACATCAAACCACAATTGCACATAAAATGCGAAAATAAATAACAACAAAACAATATGAATTTTAATAACAATACAGTCCACAAATCAAATCATATTAATATATTATGTGTGGATATTATATACTTGTAACAGCTTATAAATATTATTAATAATATATTTAAAACATTGTCATGCCCTACTAGACTTGCCTACTGTAAAATTACTAGCGAAATTATTCTGGCAATACATTGGACTAAATGACCATAGCAAAAGCCCAGTGGTTTGAATGCTAGTCTCTCGAACAGAGGTCCAGGGTTTAAATCCTGTACACCAACAAGATGTGCGTATCAGAAATTGATTATCACTTGCTACAGTGAAGGAAAACATCGTGAGGAAACCTGCACTGAGAGTTCTCCAAGAAGTTCTCGAAGATGGGTTAAGTCTGCCAATCCACACTTGGTCAACGTAATGGAATGTTACATTGTGAGAGGAGACCCGAGCCCAGTTGTGCGACAGTTATGTATTACAATGAAGAAATGATGTAATTTATATTAATCAACCAATCGCAGTACCATTATTTAATGCTCACTAAGTCTTTCATCTCTTTATATTAACTCAGTTTTTTCTAGCATGAGGCTCTTGTAGGTAGGTTGTCTATGAGCAGACGAAGTTTGTCTATGCTTTAATTTTACTCCTACCCGTTATTATTAAAAAACTATAATGTCAATCACCAAACAACCATAGATAATGTATGTATCATGGATAGAGAATACTATTAAATCAGTGATTCCCAAAGTTCCATCTCTAAGGGAGATTCCACCAGGGTTAAAGTTTATGGGAAAAATCGGGGTTCAGATATTGTAACGGAAGTGAAAGGTTTGTCAAATTTTAATGAATTGAAATAAAATTATATGCTTATTTTTACTTATAAATGTAGTAATATATTATATTTTTCCAAAAATTAAGCTACCAAAAAACCTTCCAAACTTTTGGTGGCTTTTGATAGACTGCTTTTCGGTGAAATACTATGATAGTTGTTTTAGGACTATGGAGCATTTTGAGGCTTAAAGATTCACATAAATTCTGTTTTTTTTTCTAAAATACTGTAACTTAGTGGTTTCTATATATACATATAGAAATTGGTAGTTATTGTTTACATGTCATTAACATCGTTTTTAAATAATGTTTAAATGAATATTTTATAGTATTCCCAATCTATTATATGAAGTACTTTTAAGCGAACAGTCAGAAGGTTTGGCTCAGTTATACAAAGTGTCAATGAATCTTTCAAATCCTTGTTTCCTTTACTGCTATTCTAGAAAAAACCGATTATGAAAGAGTTACAAATAAATAACTACATTCACACACATTTTATGTGTTATTTAGTGAATGGAATATTACTAATCTGTGTTTGTAACATTGTGATTTAATAAGTCATGGTGTATAAAAAATTTATTCAGTACTATAATTAACATCACGAGTGTTCCTAATTTGAAAATCCTAATAGTTGATCCTGGTAGTGCATTCTCTCCTGGTAATTTTTTATTTAAATTATGTGTTTCTACACCGGCTGAATTATACGTTAAAATGTCAAAATTATTGAAAAATCATCTCAAATGTTTAAAATCATAATAGTGACACAAAATTAAGCGTTTAAAATTATACAAATACAATTCACACATGACTAGGAACACCATAAATAGGCATGATTACAGTAATTAAAAATCATTCAAATTATCATTTCTAGTAATTTTGTGTGGTTCAGAAATTTTAATATAAATACTAAATTTTAGATTACAAGTGTTTCTTATTTGTTTTAAAATAACTGCAATATTATAAAAATATTGAGTGACACAGTCATTTCGTAAATCATAGATTAAAGTTTATACAAAAGCGTAATGTCATAGATAGACACTATTTTCATTACTTAAAGAATTTGAAACAAAACAGAAAATAAGATTTGAAAGGCCAATTTTATATTTCAGTGGTAATTTATATTTATAATAAAAAAGGTGTGAATAAAGAAATTAATAAACAAAAAAAAATTGCTTTCAAAACTCCTTCATCATGCCTATTTTGATGTGAGTGTAGAGACAATGCCTTAGGTTGTTATGAAAAAAAAGTATTTGTACACACCGATCTAGTGTCCTTATGCATTACCAATAACCTCAATTGGATGTCATACATCAACTTCAATATCACTCATCATGTCCTGGGTGCCTTCAGAGTGAGTGGAGTCCATGTCTTGATCGAGGGTGTCTCTAGGCGAGCACAGAGTATATTCCTGCGGTGAACTGGTGTCATCGTCTGGGTCGGGTGAGCCATCTTCGTCCATTAATATTGTCGCTGGTAGTGACGGTGACACATCATGTAATTGACTTGTATACACTGTAATGTTGAAAAATATATTCCAAATAAAGGATAGAACGTGCATAGAATTCCAATACAACTACTTTAAGTTGTATATATATTTTCTTCATTGATCTATATTGAGCATTTTGAATATGTTTGTTATTGCTTACATATTATCATGGTGACCACTAACCCTTAGGTTATCTGATAATCATAAAACACCTTAAACCACTAATGGCCTACTACTGACTATTCTCCACATGACTGAGGATGCCTAGAACAAACTTCATCACTCTACTCCAGTGCAGATTGTGTAGGGGATTATGACCAACCAATGTAGCAATAGTGTTTATCTGCTCTGAAAGCTTACGGCACGGCTTAAAGACAGTTATTAATGCTATTAAGTGGTCGAGAAAATTTTGTTGTTAGCAGTGACCTTTTTGGTAATATGTGGTACCTTGAATATTGGAAGGCTTCAGATCAGCAGCATAGCTAAGAGATTCCTCCATAGACTCTATTGAAAGTATATCTGTGTCCAGGCTATCTATAGAACCAGAACATGAAGGAGAACTATCTGTTGAATTTATTGTTATCTGTAAATTCTCCAGTTGGGGTATGTGTGGTCGGACCTGAAATTAAAATTAATAAATAAGTAATTTATTACAAATAATGTATAAGAAAATTTCATATAAGAAACCATACAGATTGTATATGTGTACATAAATAAATAAAAAAAACCTTTACACATTGCACTAAGATTCCCAGTATTATGGATGTCATGGATAACACACATAAATGCTACAAATAACAACCATAATGGGAAATAAACATTTATTTGTCGCATAAACACTTTCACCAGGTTTCAAATCTGGAATCCCTCAGTTCGCAGATTATCATCAATACTACAGAGTTGCTCCATTCATATTTTCATATGAAATATATTAATCCTAGGTTTAACACTTGCTGATACTGGTTTTACCAATCTTATCAGGGACGTATCATATCCATGTAATTATGGATTGTTTTTTTATTTTAATTTTCTTGACTTTCGATACTTAAACAATATCACAAGTCATTAGACTAAAAATAATTCAAAATATCCAGTAAATTTATAGTAATTTACCTTCATTCCATCTGGTCTATGTGGATTCCTACAACCCTTACACTTGCATTCTGTACATGGTTTACTTTCTACGTAACAGGGACACCTCTGCCCGCAACAGGTTAGTTTCCCGGGAGTTGCTGTAGCATTACCACATCTACAACCTTTTCTTTTACTACTAGCAGAACTACGTGATCGACTTGATGGCTTCTTAAATCCTACTTGTTGATGTGACTGGAAAATAATACAAAATATTATTAATAAAAATGTTGTGAAATAAAGTGAGAGCATTAATTTATCCTTTAATTGTCATTACTTTGCCTTCTCGAGGTGCAGGTTCACTTGGAGAATTTGAATCGGAGTCATCTATTGCTTTCCTCTTGATTGTTATTTTGTTACCTGACCCTGCATACATCACCGAATATAATGGAGACCCATTTGAAACACTTCTATTAGAGTTAGGAGAGTCTTTACTAGATGATCTGGTCTCTGCACAACTACTCGATGATGACGCACCTTGTGTTTGTGTGGACGCTGAATTGGTGTAAACGCAAGGTAATATACTATACGCCGACTTCGAAAGACCTGCAGTACTCTTGTAGTCATCAGAAAATCCAGCCCCTTCCTGTATTAAGTCTATCAAACCTGAACTGGCGACTGTGCCTCCGTTCACGCCCGCTACTATTTCATCTTGCTCTAATAACGTTTTGTACACATCTGTGCCCATAAAATATTCACAAAGTTTTTTGTAACACTGAAGTAGGATGCGTAATTGTAAGTTTTCAGAGTAACTTTCGTAATCTTTACACCAACTGCAAGACGGTTTTAACTTTTTTCTTCCGCCTTTACACTTTTTACACACGTGATGTTGGCACCCTGCATTCGTTGGCGTATAAGGTTCTTTTAATAAGTTTCCACACACTGTACAGGACAGGGATTGTCGTAAATACGGTACTAATCGAAATAAATCTGTCCACGAACTTTTGTCTGCAGAGTCTGCTAAAATTATTAACCGACATGTAGAAACATACAAACTAGTGGCATTCATCTTCATTTATAAAAGTAGCGATATAGACATGGGGAAGTAATTTTATATTGTTTACACCAAAATATTATTCTTAGGCAAAAAAGCCGCAAACGCTTCGTCAAAACTGTCAATCGAAATGTCATTTGACGACGTTGTGGTTGTGTAAATTGTCGTTGTCAAATGCAGATTGCACAGATGACAGAGGTCAAAGCAGTCACGACAGGATTCGTTTAGGAATAAAAATGGTGTTAGTGGTCTATAGAAAATATTTAACATCAACTTTCGTTGACAATTTTAATGTAATAATTTAAAGTACTTTAAGAGATATGTGGACTTTTACAAGTTCTGAATAATATAACTCATAAAACATGACCGATCAAACTATTCTAATCTACGTAATCAACTATAAAAGTATAATTCTTTTGAATCTACACACGAGCATAGATTAGAAAAAATAATATGCTAACTGTTGAATATTTTATTTGTATAAAAAAATATTAGAAATAGTAGTTGTTATGAATCCAATAGTATTATGTAACATATATTTTCGAAATTAAATGTTTTAATAATTAAAGACCAGAGACGGAGATATAAAAAGAGTTTACTATTACTGAAAGATAATGGCCTCTGGTATAATTTCTTATAGTTATCATATAGTATAGTAAAAACTTATACAATATCTTTGTATAAAGAGTCTCCACGGTGTTGGAATCCTAACACTAATATATATTTTTTTATGTACTTTAATTTTATAATTCAATATAAATTTTGCCAATAGTTGGCCACACTATAACTTACCTCTTTACTTACTACCTTACCGCTTTATCGCTTTGATTTCCTAACGTGTGTGTGCATCGGACTAAAAATAAATTACCTCCTTTTTTTTTTAAAGATGCGTCCAGACAAAGAGAAAGGACCAGCCTCCGGATATGCGCGGGAGAGAGGTAGTGAATGCTCATGCATACCAGCACAGCCGGCTGTACTGGTTATATGGGACTCACGATAACCTAAGTGTATACTCACTAAACACCACCTGAGACTGGCTTTGGCCGAATGGCCTCTAAGCCTTCGTCTGAGGCGACCCCGTTTGGAGAGACGAGGCGCAAGTGAAAGACCTCCAACCAAGACCACTTTTATATCTTCATCTCTCAACCTGCAAGAACCCAAAGATAACAGCTCCCTACACACATTCGAATATGTTAAATAGATGGCGTTACAATACCATACATCAAAATTTTTATGAAGACAGTAGAGTCATCTTTTATCAAAAATTCTCAATTACAATCACTCGGACAACTTTTCACGGCACAAAGCTAGGTGATCAAGGTAGTAGTTGCAGAAGGCGAAAAACTAAGAATTTATACGTTTACAGTGATCTCCCAACTGTTTCGACGTAAGTCATTCAAAAGGGAGGTTCTGGGTTCGAAATATTGCACGCATTTCTAATTTTAAAAGTTTGGTGCCTCATAGAAAGTAATAATCACTTGTTTCGGAAGGACAACAATAGGAAACCTGCACACCTGAGAGATCCCTATAAGATTCTCGGAAGTGTGTGAAGTATACCAAACCACATAGGAAACCAAGGAAGATAGTGGAACACAGTAGTGGAAGGACAATTAAGGGTTAATGATGAACACATTACAGCGAAAATAATGACGTATAACGATAATGATGCTATAATAACGTCTTTCTAGCAAACTACGCAACAATAAGTATTTATATTAATATAGATAATATTGCAGATTGCAACACAATAGTGTTGTTCCTATGCTATCCTAGAATACTAGGAAACGCATTTCTTTTTCTAAACAAGCATTTTTTTTGTATAAATTGGTTGTAAATTGTTTAAGTATGTTTAGATTATTTTCAATTACATTATTTTGTTTGATAATTATTATTACTATTTAATATAATCAAATAAATATAAGTGTATTATTAATTTTGATAGTGGTAATTAATTGTACTTAGACATTATTAGTATTGATAGATGCGTCTGACTGTATAAAAAATACATAATTCATTTTTTTTTTCGTACGTATTGTCTTATTTCCTTTTTAGGTACTTATAAATGATAAAAAGAGACAGGTATGTAGAAAGGGTTAATACCTGGAAGGAGCTCAATCCAGCCTTCGCTTCGGGCACGAATAGTTTATAGGGGAGGAAACAAGGTATAAGAAAATAAGGTATGCTGTCGTGCCGAGTCCCTTCAATGGAAGGTTCTAGTCCATTAACCATTTAAATCCAGGTCGTCACTTGCATGGAGTTTTGTCTTAACCATAGAGACTTGAGCACGTACCTGAGGCTCTGAATCAGTGATTCTTAAATTACACGAAAGTCAACAATTACAAACCTGAGTCAATTATAAAAATAGCTGTGATTTCAAATTTTATTAGAACTTGGTTTATACAAATACTTTTAGAAGGACAAACGACGCTATTGCCTCAACCAATATTGACGAGTGATTTTAAAAGAAGAGGCAGAACGAAACTCCCAAGCTGTTTTTTTCCTACACACTCAAACTGGACAAAGCTGAATACTGCTAAGAATCTGAAATATACCTAATAGGCCAATAAGCCAACCTCACAAATTGACCATTGGCTGTATGTAAATTCTCAGATTTAAAGACTTTCATTCACACCCATGGAACGGAATTATGGCGGAATAGTCCGTTTTTGTTCGCCGAATATTAAGTAACTTTGTACTTTGCCTTTCAACAGAGCTCCGTTTGCGAAGACGCCACGCAGTCCGCACCTATTATTCAATTGAAAACAATTAAGCGCCGTTGAAGCTACAGCTGAACTGACATGGAGACATCGAATATTTTCAACTTTATTGAAGCCATAACTTCATTCTAACGAACAAATATTACTTAATGTAGTCATTAAACTTTATAAATGAACATTTCTTATCGTAACTTCAAATTATTTGAAACAAAGACTACTTATCACACGACTTGAGTAAATACAATCATAACGAATAACAATATGTAGATAGGAAGACGTATTATCAAAATATTAGATATTTTGTTCGGTGTGATATTATAGTTGGCTTTGTCTCGCATCGCGGAGTGCTACGCATCTCTTGGACCAGCGGTGATAAAAGGTTTCAGTAGTATCATTGAATCCTTCGCGGGAAGAAGTTGTTGGGAAGCAGTGGCCAGAACCCGACTGGCTAATTGAATCAATTCAACGAAGTCTTTCCGCTGATTGCGGTCTGGAGCGATACGTGCGCGAGAGTGGTCTAGTTGTGTGTGTTGTGGGATAAACCGTGGATTTTTATTAGAATGTATGTGTTTTAAAGGCTGATAAATCTACATAATGTCTAGGTAAGTCTCCGGTTCATATAAATCAAAGAATTAGAACGTTATCATTTTCATTATCATATATTATCATTTTCAAAAAGCTTCATATTCCAAATAAAAAAATTATTATATTGTGACGTAATTTAAGAAAACAATATTTATTTTGGTAACAAAATTTTTCCAATATAATTTAAGATTATTTTTCGATTTTGTTGAGGCAAAATTTTCCCTCTTCAAAACCGTCTTCGCTATAGCTGATACTGTATAACTGGGTTATGTACATTTCCTCGGAAATATTCCATGAAACCGATCTTTTATATATTAGCTAGATAATCTTACTGATATTGTAAATGCGAAAATTTATGAGGTGGATGATCCATCCATATATGGATGGATGGTCATTTTTAGGTACTCTTTCATGCAAAAACGACTGAACGGATCTGAATGAAATACATAATGATCTAGAATAACATATATATATACATTTTATCCACAAGTAACGCAGGTGAAGCCGCGGGCACACTCTAGTCATAAATAATTTGATCATTATATGAGTATCCAGATTGAACCGACTGGATTTCCTATTTAATAGTGCGCTTGACAGAATGATTAGGGTGTAGTGACAATGGAGAATAGTCAAGTATACGATGACAGCCGTGGTAATTTTCTTCCATAGTCTACTTGTACATGTTCTCAAAGGTGTTCACTTTGCCAGCGTGGTGGACTGTGGCTGGTACCACTCACATTGTGAGTGAAGACCGGAGCCCACTAGTGGGACTGTTATGGGTTGCAATGATCGTAGTATTTATTGTTTCAAAGTCAAAATGTGAGAATTAATGCACTCATAACGGTAATTAAAATCGTTCCTTAGTTCATAATTTGTATACAGATACATTAATTACTGAATGTGGCAGATTATGTTCCTCGACCAACTTAAACACATTTCTGCTTTTCATCTTATTTCATTTAATTGTTTATTGGAACATCGTGAAATTATTTCACTGGAATAACGTGGAATAATTCCAGGACAAAGCTTCCAGGACACATCCGTTGTGAGGAGGCCTGGTTGTTATTATTATGTACTACTTTAAGAGTCCGGGTTTACATTACATGTTTTTCACGTTATTACTATCAAGTTTATTTTAGAAAACATGCCGTGTTATACTGTGTCATCAATATAATATTAAATACCCACGTAAATAAATTTAGAATAAATCTTACGAGAGTAAAAAATCTTTAACCATAAGTTTACTTTTCGACAGTAGCTTCTTAAGGATGAGATGCACATAATTTTCTTTTACAAAGAGCAGGGGAACAGTGTCCATCGTACCTCGGGAAATTTTTCAAATTATTTTTGAAATACGAACCGATTTAAAAAATACATACACGATATCGCAATAAAGTCGCGCCTTGTAATATTTGTGTGATTTTTTTCCTACACATCCGCCCTCCCCCCCCCAGGGCTTCACGTGACAAATTAACAGCGCTTGGTTTCTCTTTTAACATATTGATATTTGTAACAATTTCATAACAAAATTAATCACTTTGAAACATTTCGTTAATGACTTTAACTGTACTAATTGTCTTATACTGACACGGTTACGGACACGTCATAATTTTCATACTTAAATCAGAATATTCTTTTATGTAAGGGATATAATCACGTATGTACGTACGTTCTAGTAAACAAAATTCCGCAAAAAATCTAATTTAAGTGTATTTTGGATAATAAAAACACAGGTGGTGCCATCTATCCCACTTCATAAATGACGCTAGATGGCGGTTATTACTATGCAACGTCTACCAGGTGCTAATGACAGAAATCATTTATAAACTAATTAAAAATGTCTCATTGAGCACAGTGATTATTGAATGAGTGTGTGTGTGACTCTGACTGCAGCAGTGAGACTTTAGACTAAGTTATGTTCTTATTTGAAGTCAAAGCTACGGATTTACTATGGATTCAAATCATCTTTTTATGTAAAAAATCAGGCTCCGCTCGCGTTGTCCCGATATTGTTAAAAAGGAGCCTACAATCATACAAAAATACACACTTTCACATTTATAGAATTAGCATGTATTGCAATATCTTATCTTTTAAGTTACTAAGAAAACGAATCTAACCTGAAATAAATTCAGTAAATTATTTGATTAAGTATATATATATATATATGTGTGTGTTAAAAATAAGTTTATATGGATTTTATAAGCAAATAGAATTTTCTTGTACATCATGGACGAAGTATGATGCCTCTAAAGTTAGGGACGTCAACCCTTTCTTATATGAGGGCCACAAATGTTATATTATATGTATATCTACTGGTGTTATTTTGGTGCGAGTCAAATTTAACGTATCATCGTGGGGAGGATCACAAGCAAAACACCAAGTTATGTCGTGTAAATGGGCTCCCTGAGGACCATACTGCAATGGCATACCGGCCGTTGGTTACATACCCCTGCCCTAGTACATTCTCTAATAGCTACCGACTCCAGACTCCAGGCTCCAAGCTAACAGATTATCCTAAGGGTATAAGAGTATAAAACCAGCCAATTTAAACCAGCGAGTTATAGTGCCTTCGGATGCACGGAGAGCTCACAAAATGAATCCCATCAATTGCCACCCATCTACGCTATCCCCCTATTTTATATGGTTAAATAGGACAATCTCATTTTTGACAAAGCATTACGTATTTCGTAGAAAGGAAAAATAACATTGATATGATATTAATGGAGAATAATGCGTCACAAGTATCCGCCCGATTCTAAGTAGGCAAATATGTAATACTATGATGAATCAAATCTTATCATTTTCGGCAGATACCGTCATAGCTACTATGCTGATCGTTCATAAACTGTTTCAGGTGGAACGATAATGATAATATAAAACGATGAAACACAGACATGCCCCATAATAGGGAATAAATGTAAACACACACATGCCCCCATAATAGGGAATAAATGTAAACACACACATTCCCCTATAATAGGGAATAAATGTAAATAAACCATAAAAAAACTTTTTTAGGGTTTTCACAACTTACAAAATTGAGGTTTTTTTCACTAAACTACTCATTATATATTTTTGATTAGTCATTAAACTAAATATAAACTAGTCTTACAAAAAAATACAACATACATCATTCACCAATTCATACTCTGACATCCTTAATTTTATGTCAAAGTCAAAGTCAAATCATTTATTCCATGTAGGTATTTATAATACTCCTATAAACGTAATTTTTTAGAATCTACCACCGTTTCGGAAAGGTGCTGTAATAATGAGGAGAAGAAACGGCGAAAGAAACTCCTCACATCTTTTCATGAAAGAGTATACAATCTTTCAACCTATTGAAGTATTTTGTTTTATACTTTTATAATTTATTTATTTTCGTTTTATTACATTTTATGCAATCGCCACTAAGCTAATAGAATTATTACAACTAAAAGTTACGTTTTTAAAAACGTACAAAACAGTTAACAACTGATAAAACAATAAAAAGTTTATTTCTCCAGTTTGTCACACGTTGCTAGGCAACGGTTTGTTATTAAACATTCCGGATAGAATTGCCACCGAATATATGGCACGACATTTAGATAATTCCATACAAACTAATCCTACTTCCTATTAATATTATAAATATAAAAGATGTGTGGATGTATTTTTCCTTCTCGTGATAACCGTTGAACAGATTAAGATGAAACTTGGCATACAGATAGAACACATTCAGTAAATTACCATAGGATAGGTTTTATCCCGGTTGTAGTTTCCCCTGGGATGACGTACACGTTTATATGTTTGGATGTTAGCGTTTTATTGCATCTGGAATAACATTTAGTACTTTTTATGACGCGGGCGAAATCACAAGTAGAAACTAGTAACATAAAATAGTTTGTTTACTAATGTAATTTTCTATGATAATGGCTACTGAATATTGACATTGTCTCCAATGATCCATAGAGCGGAAACGGAGTATTGTACGGGCCACTCCTGCGCATAGTGCGTGGCGGACGGCGGCCCCAATTGTGTGAATGATCTTTATGATCCCCCACGCCCCTGCTAATGTTCATCGAAGGAAAAATGAATCAGGAGCGATGAGACACTGTCTGCGGCTGTTCCATTTCAAAACATTTGAGGAATATTTGGTACAAAAATCAGTTTACACAAGAGTTTTCTAAGAAGTTCCCACCAAATGCAAAAATACCAGCGTCTTATACTCACAGGAAATCTGATATATGTAAGCATCAGTGCCTTGTTAGTGCACCATATCATTTCCTTTTAAGTATTATATTAGCAGGATTATATAAAAGTATCTAATCTACTTAGGTACCGCTCAAAAAATGTTCATGTAGACAACTTTTGCCATCTTGTCTTCAGATCGATTAGCAATTCTTTATTTGACGATGTGAATTAACACGTTCGATGCAACACAGATTTTTCTAATCTTACCCATCGTGTGCTACAAGGCGTTTTGTATCTGGAGATAAAACCTTCCTTGTGGCGGTACATGGCTTATTAAACTTCGTAACTTTTAAGAAAGAAAATATTATTACTTTGGTGCGGACTAGAGTTAAGAAGGTATGACAAGGTTCACATTCTAACGTATCCTATCTTAATTATTCATCTGGAAAATATATAAAAGAATATAAGAAACAAAATATATCTTTCCTACATCTCACCAAATTGAAGATATGTCCTCCGCACGACCAAGAAGTCTTTACCGTTCTTAGCCGCACTGTGAGTGAAACATGGTATTTTAGATCTGGTTTCGCACTTAACGTGTTAAATTAAATTTGTTGAAGCTGTTGAAGTGAATGGATAAGGTGTGTTAGATCGGCTTTTGCACTCAACGGGTTAAAGGGATGTGAAGTAAAATTAAGATTAAAATTCCTCTTTAGAAGACTTATATTTGTGAATACAGCTGCATCACATAGTTAAGTAAGATTTCTTATTCGTTCTACATAAAATTTGTAATGTAATTAGAAACCGATTATTTAAAGAAATATTTGGGTAGTAAATAAATTCTACCCTCTGTTTATCTTATTTGTTATTTATTCTAATGCCTCGATACTACAAAGTCGCTACGCATGAATCATATTAGTAGAAGCAAAATTCCTCGAAGTAAACAAGTATCGGGTCCTGAAGTCACCAATTAAAGGAATGAATATGACCTCGAACAATTAAGAGGACCGGCACGCTCGTAGCAAGTTCATATTTGCGGTTTAAATCTCGTATGACGAAATCCTGCTAATGTCATAATTCCGAATGTTTGTGGGGATGGATGGATAGATGTTTGTGCTACTCTCACGCAAAAGCTACTAAGCTGAACGGATGAAATTTTAGCTCAGAGGTAGATTGTAGTCCGGATTAATACAATTAGACTTTTTTTTATCAAAATACCACGCGAATACCTTATACCAAGGATTTGACAGTTGGGTCACACTGAGGCATAATAAAATTTACTGCGAGCTTCTGGTAGTTCCTAGTTAACTCTCCGAACTTGCGTAATAAAACAATTCTAAAAACATACTTGCGCGGGCCATTTGAAATGCGTTCGCGGGCCACATTACGACCCGCGGGCCTGGGGTTTGTCTTTTACTTATACCTCCTCCATCTGTCCGCATTGGATCAGCATGGTGGAGTATGCTCTAGGCCTCTTCAGTATGAAGTACCCGTGACCAGTCTTGGGCCATTAATGTGTTGCCATGTTGAAATACCCACACGAACTAGTTGATAACATATCTTGGTTCTATTCGTCTATCACTTTATCTACGTGTGGTTTATGAAAGAGTCATATTAGACGGAATTTTAACCGTTCGTGTATCCAATTTGATAGTTTATTTATTTTATCGAAATCTACGAAGTAAGTACATTAAAATTTTGAAGATATCGTATGAGATCTATATAAAGGGGAAAGATTTTATTGTTTGTTTATTTCAATAAATCAATCAAATTTATTTATTTGTGACCATAAGGACAATAGGCATAATATTATATGAAATATAAGTTTGTTAGTTTGAGGACAATAGGCTCCGAAACTACTCATCGATTTAAAAAATCTTTAACCATTAGAATTCTAAAGTATCCCTGATGAACATAGGCTATAATTTATTTTCAAAAACGTTAGGAGTCCGTAAGAAAACTTCGATAGTATAACCCAAGGTGTGAATAAAATACCGAAAAATATCCTTACATTGCCTACGCTGCGGAAATTGTTGACAATAAAGCAAACTGATATGCTACAGATTTATATACGACATTAAAATCTACAAATAAGTCCGAAATACCACATGCCTAACAGCTAATTACGTCACAATAACTACCTTTTGTGGTAACAGATTCTTCCAAAGCGTAGTGAAGGCAGTTTCTGATAAGAATGATCTTAATTTTCTTAAATTCTACGATGTATAAGTGGTTGAACTAACCTTGTAAATTATCTTGGCGTTAACTGCCGTAAGATAGAGGCGGCATATCTAACGATCTGCTTACTGATATTTAGGGCATGGTCAATTACTGTTGATTATGTGATGGTGTTATCATGTGTTTACGTTATCAATGCATTTATTGCAGTGTTCGGGCAATTGACGACTATGTAATTACTGGTCTTGTCTGCAAAACCCTTTCCGGGTTCGAAAAATGTTTCTTAACCGCTCGATTCCCCGATTTTAGCGCACGTGTTCTTTTCGGTAATATAATTAAGTCGGGTCACATTGTCCTACAAATAAATGTCCTACAAATTGCGTGGTACCATAGCGTTTCCCGTGGATACCGTTTCCCTGTTAGCTTTCAGATTGAGAATTTTTGTAAAAGAAAAAGTTGGGCGTCCAGTCCAGTATCCAGATACTTATAAAAAATCAGCAAGAAAAATTAAATAA
This sequence comes from Asbolis capucinus, assembly GCA_018249125.1. Lineage (NCBI taxonomy): Eukaryota > Metazoa > Arthropoda > Insecta > Lepidoptera > Hesperiidae > Asbolis > Asbolis capucinus. The sequence continues at coordinate 22,916 of DWJZ01000836.1, forward strand.
CAATTATGTGGAAAAATGTCCTGGGGATAAAAATAAAGCATAACTAACTTGCTGTTCCTACATTAACCTTACTTTTAAACGTACTTTTCGGAAACCACTATTACAAAGGTGTTATATATTAAGGCTGGACTTTTCTCGTGACTGAAGAGGCCTAGAGCATACTGCACCACGCTGCTCTAATGCAATTTGATAGAGATTTACCTATTTATTTTGCTCTTTAATTCAACGTTTTATGCAAAGTATATATCAATTTATGATGTAACACAGGTTCAGATAAACGTAACACATGAAAAAAATCTTTATCATCACAAAATTATATAACGGCAAGTTATCAATCAATGTTATATACCTACTATATAACGTGTAATATATATGACTACGAATATTGCACTTGTACTATATACTTGTAGTACAGTATACACTTCTGTTTCCGTTCTGTAATATAATTTGTGACTATCCTCGACGTGGGAAATAGTAGGTGAGTTAGGGTTGTCAACTGTTAATCAAAAGTATGCAGAATTATATAGCTTCCTAGACTAATATATGTACATATATTATTTCACATGCTAATTAAAAAATAACTTACCAAATAATTATTTAATTTTGAATTACATCAACAAGTAATAAAATGTAAAAACTTAATTCACGAAATAAAAAAAAATTAATCAATCGGTTTATCGAGTAAAAAGTTATGAGGTAAAACATTTAAAAATACAGTCGAATTATTTCTATTTTTTGACGTTCGGTTAAAAAAGTTGAAGTGACGAAGTGAAAAAAGTGGGGAATGTCAAAATAATTCAGCGTAATTAATTGATTATAAATTATATAAATTAGTACTTGATACCTTAATAACAATTACTTTAGATCCTAAAACTTTAATATGCCCATATTCCCACAAATGTGCAATTCCAAAAAAGTGCTCCGATTATTTTTTGACGATTTTTGGATCTGGTGCCTTCACCTTTTTGTCATCGCACCACTCACTGAAAGTTGAAGTTTCATCCACACCGAGTAGATTTCGACGGTCCGATTTTCAAAACTGTTTCTGCCTCGCACCTGCTAATTGTGAATGAATTTCCAACTGAAGTTTTCCGAGCACGCTATGACGTGGGGTTCTTAAAAAAGAGTGCTTCTTAAGATTTTTTATAGCCTCGAATGCTTATTCGTCAGCCCTTGAGGCTATAAAAAACGGAAGGAAATATTTTATAAATTATTATACCACTTTTAACTCAACATGAGATTGATTTTCACAGCTAGATTGATTTTTATTCTCCCAGACTTGCACAATAATTATTACACCCGGAATAACACAATAGGTATTGCCTGAACATTTAAAAAAAATAACGAAAAATACCCTAAATTATTCTCTAATTTCGGTTTGTGAGGGTAAAATAGTTATCATTAATTTAACACAATATTCATTACTTTTAAGACGGGCAAAATTCCCAAGTCAGACATAAAATATGGAGTTGGTAACCCTAAGACAAGCGCCTGTGATCGTGAGTACTACCGGCATAACCACGCTGCGTTGTTATTGCATTACGTTAAACCTACTAATTTACTATTAATTTAACTTCTATTATTTTCATTATCTGTGGTGACAAGAATAACGTTTTACAATGTCATGTGGTAACGCCGTAACGCAAATTATAGGTGCGGTACGTTACGGTGGATAGCCAGCTAGCCAGGTGTTTTCAGGAAGTATTTTTATACTAACTTTACTGTTGCAAAAGTACCAGTAACTCTACAGATTAACTTATTATATCACTAACTAACTATATCACAACCTATCAATGTTTTACTAAACCGTACCAGGATTATACAAAATGTTATCGTTATATGTAATTAAATAATTAAATATAAAAGAAGAGTGAATGAGCATTTACTAAGTTAGTTACATCTTAGACATCATCGCCACTTTCCATCAGGTAACCTGGTACCAGGTGGGGTCTGTGTCAAGCATTTACTTATTCTAGGTAAAAAACAATGTAACAAAAGTATTCGTAGTAATATTGCGAAAACGCAATAAATAAAAGCTAAAGTATTTTTTTCTGTCTGTTACGTTTTGAATGCCTAAATCATTGAACTAATTTTGAGGAAAATTTGTACAGAGGTAAACTAAAGTTTGAGTACGTATAAAAGCATAAAACTTTACATTTGTACACTTGATAAAAAAACAAACATTTTCTAGCGTTTTTGAAATTCGACCTCCACAGGTCCACACAAATGAGAGACGACAACTGTTCCAAGCAGACATAGCCGCTGAAAAATCTAGTAACTATTAGTTAAAACTTCGCTAATACACTAAGTTTCCTTTTGTGGCAAGTAACATTTCTAGGTAGGTACTTCATTATTTCTGACGACAGCAGAAACCCAATTAACGAATGTTTCAAATTAATAAATTGAAAATAATAAGTGCAAAAATATCGCGATAAACTACAAGGTCCACCTTATCTTGCATTACTCCAAAGTAATGTTATAAATTTAATTCTCTGAGCGAAATAATTTGAAATGATAACCTGACTGTATAAGTAAATGACGTGAACAGGCCTCCTCTGTGTGCCAGACCTTTTGACCTACTCGATCGATAACATTAATGACTGTTTGTGCACTATGCAGTTTGCTTATGAGTCATATCATTAAATTATTATTTCACCGTTATACAGCAGTTTCGTTTCTGTCTGCCCATAAATCCTCAAAATTAGGTACTTAGTATGTGGCATATATCTATTTGACGGCATATCGGCAATGGCTTTGATGAAAACCGAATTTAAAATCGATTCTTATGTTTTATCATCCCTGACTTAACAGAGTAGTCCTTAGAGTAGAATTAGTTCTACAAGAGGTCTCTCTGACGTAACGCCGAGCACTGGAGAGGCGGTCTTTTGAATATTGAACGTATCGAAGATTCTGTTTGGAGATGTCCGAGCGAGGCGCACGCATCCACGTGCTCGGCGAACGTTATTATGTCAATAAGGATTTTTCTTGGCAATGCTTTATCACATTACTAAATTGTAATATTTCATTAGGTAATTATTATAAGAGTGGTTTTACGTGGTATTCTTTCATTACGACATGACCTCCTCGCCCGACAATCCACGCCATATCTTATAGCAGCTTAAGACAAGATGGAGAAAGAAAGGAGTATAGAGCTTTCATTTGAGTCAAAAGCCCACAAAAGCCTTTATATTTATTCCGCCGTTTACATCGGAAGTACGACGACATCGTATGTGTCAAAATCGTCGTCATCAGTTTTTAAAACGGTACACTTTCAATTGTTTTAACTTCATCAGCAATACATGCATGGGCGGACCTTGCATAGGGCTTCGAGCCAAAGTAGATAAAACTCCACTGAGTTATTACTTATCACTTAATATTTCCTATTTTCAGAATTCAACAAGGATTGTTTATTGCGACAATTTTATATTGTTGTGCTTGGAGCAAGGAGGTGACTGATATCGACGCGCTGACCTCTCAACCGACAAGATGTACTTACGAATACGCATACGACATGTACGGGGCTCATTGCGGCGGACTAGGACTCAAGAAAATACCCAGTCTCAGGAGTGGTATTGAGGTGCGTAATGATCCCTTGCTTGCAGCCGCCAAAAGATTCGTCGTGTACCGGCTGAGACTTTGGAAGCAGGTTCTGCTCTTCTACTTTATAACCGGCGCCTAAGAAACAAATAAATAATTTACCATTTGAACCCAAACTACGTACTATGGTGATCAGACAGCTGATAAGTATGCTTATATTAAATGCATACTTGCATAGATGTTAAACACAGAAAAAACTTCCTGGTCATCATAAAAAAGTTGGTCTTAGATGGGAATGGAACCCATAACCTCCGGTTTAGCAGTCAGGTTCCCTAACCACTGAACTAACTGGCCTGTCAATCGGGCCAGTCGATCGGGCCAGTCGATCGGGCCAGTCGATCAGGCCAGTCGATCAGGCCAGTCCTAATCCTTCCATTTCAGTCAATCGTCCTGACGATCGCGTCAAAATATCGATTTTTTTGGTGTCTGGTCATTATTAGTGTCGGTAGCTAAAGACGATATACTGCTCCTCTTCTTTCTTTGGTTTCCCCGCGCGAACCACTTCCTTCCTAGCAGGCAGCGAGGTAGGTACACCTCTGGCTGGCAATGCCAATATCCCCGAACTGATGTGATTACATATCATCAGGTGACCCATTTTCTCGTTTGCTTATTATATAGTAATATTATAAAGCTGCGGAGTTTGTTTGTTTGAACGTGCAATCTCAGGAACTACTTTCGAATTGAAAAAAAAAATGTGTTTCTTGATAGTCCGTTTACCGCGAAAGTCTTTGCTATATAACATCACGCTACGACTAATATGAGTTAAGCGTGAATAAGAGATGTTATAAACGCGAGAGAATATGTTATTTTAGGAGCAGAGTAAGATTTTACTTCTAATTAAGCACAGCTAGTTATAACATAAAAAAATTGTAACGCTCGTAGCAAAAGTAAATATAAATATTTGGAATCTTTGGAAAACTCACACACAGCCGACTGACCCCAAACTAAGCGTTAGCTTGAGCTATGGTGATCAGATAACTGAAAAACATACATATATACTTGTAAATACATACTTAAATAGATATTTCTATTAAACACCCAGACACACAGAACAAACATTCCTGCTCATCACAGAAAAG
>DWJZ01000837.1:0-27588 GCA_018249125.1 Asbolis capucinus
AACGTCTAATAACAAAAAAATGTTTCGAAGAGGGAATCATCTCACGACTCCGGCTTAGCAATAAGCCATGAATGTATAAGGAAAAAATGTATGAATTTTTTCATTTTTAAATTGAAATTTTAGGTTTTAAATTTACTTGTGGTCTATATAACTCACCTTGAAACGGTTGTTGTTCTCCGGGTAGACAGAAATTTTCTCAATTGATCCTTCATCACTAGAAGGTTAAGAACCACTACACTAGAAAATAGGTCAAATAGATGATTTGAAATGTTCCAGGTGAAGCTGTCGTGTATAAGCGAGAGCGGAGTGTGTGCGGGCGCGGCGCGAGCGCTGGGTGCGGCGCGGCGCGCGGCGGCTCACGCTGATGCGTTGCAGGACTGCGAAGGGCGACTGCTTCCGCCGCCGCAGCTACGGCGACTGCTGGCTGCGCTGGTGGGTACCATAAAGTGTAGGCTTTGATATTGTTGAAATTATGAAAGTATTTGTGTGTGTGTGTTGTGTGTGTAACTGTAGTTGTGTTTGAAAGTATTTGTGTAACGCTTTCATGCTTAAAGCATAGGCCCGATTTTGATGGGAAATGATGATGATGAGAAAATTGTACACACGGTCTACCCGTTCTCGGAACATAGGGTACATTTTATTGCGTATGAAATTTTGTAGTGAAGTCATCAAAGATAACTATAACACTTTGTATGTATACACTTGAACATGCATATATATTTATGCACATAATAAAAGTTAAAATGCATTTTTTCTGTACATAATTGTACGTTTAATGATGGGGCACTCTAATATCACGATAGAGCACGGGAATATATTTTTTTGGAATTATTGTCTATCAACAGGCAACCGACTTACTTGAAATTTTGCATAATGAAATGAAAATGATGGCAAAATAATGTGAATATTTCAAAATTTTAACGTATGTATTTATCGTGAAGTATAAAAACCTATAATATACATTCAAAGTTTCTTTCATTTTTTCCCTTGAAGCATAGAAAGAGGGGTTGTAAGTTTGTTTGAAAATATTATTCTATTTGTTACTAAGAATTTCTTTCTTAATTCCACTACTCTAATTGTCTGCCCATTGGTAGTAAAAAACAATACACTACTTAGAAATTAATTGATGTCTGTCCTAGCAGTGTTTTACGACGGTCTCACCAGCCCCGTTTTCCAGGTGGAGAGTAGCTACGAACTGCTGGAGAGCGGCGCGTCGTGCGGCGCAGGTGCTGGTGCGAGCGTCGCCGCTGGGCTACGGGCGCACCTCGCGCGCTGCGAGATACGAGACGGACTGGCCTATATACAGCCTGATGAGGTTAGTTGCTTGGACTTCTGGAATCTGGTTAATGTACCTTTTTTGAGTAGATATTATGCGTATTATTAAATCAAACTAAAAATATGATACGGAATATAAGTTAGGTTTTTAATCATTATAATTTTTATAATTAGTATCTCTAAACACTTTAGCATTTGTAATATTGGACATGTAAAATTTAACAAGAATTGTAAAATGAAATTAGTTTACTATAATTATTTAATTCATTTACTAATGAGTTTTAATATTACATCATCACCCCCACATCGACCCCAGTCCCGCTATTAAACACCACAGAATATAATTTAATGATATCAGTACTAAACTAAACTTCTAATCTCATTTAGTACTAAACCGCCCACTAAACCAATATGATGACGATCGATAAAATTTAAAACAATAATCTTGCATGTAAATTAATCATAAAAAATCTATTTTCATTTAAAAAACTTAAAACAGATAAGGTATCCTATTAATGCATGCACCTCTAAATTTAAACCTGTATTTTACGGACCTCAAAAAGACAGATGGAACTCAGTTCATCTGTAATACCAAAATTTATATTATTATCTTGACACCTTTCACCAAATCCGACCCTAAGTATACCCTCGTTCGGTAGGTACCAAAAAAGGGCAGCAGATGGCTCCGGGGTCGGCGCAGCGTGTCCGAAGGGGGGACCACCTCGACCCAAACGCCACAAGTCCGCTCCTGGGGGGTAAAAGAAGTACAGAGCTGGCTCGAGTCACTCCAGCTCGAGGAGTACTCCGAAGCGTTCGCGAAGCATGACGTCACCGGCCGGGAGCTTCTGTCCCTCGCAAGACGCGATCTCCGTGACCTGGGAGTCACTAAGGTGGGCCACGTGAAGCGGATCCTGCAGGCGGTCAAGGAGCTCCAGTGACGACGACGAGGCCGTTCCGAGGGGAACGGTCACGTGTAACGAGACTTGTGATGTCACTAAACGCTTTTAGTTTAATAGGTACTTGACGATGCAAGTTGGTTGGCGCTAAGCGCGTGTAAAGCCGCATTTCCGTGGCAATGGTAAAAATTTTTAAAGGAGACTACGGGAGATTTAAGTACTCACTTTTTTCCTTTAGGGAGATTTAGGTACTCCTTTTTTGTTAAGTCTGAATATGTTTTTAGAGATTACTTTATTTGATACAAATTAAATTGAGATAAATGAATAATGTCATTATTAGGACGTATTTGTATAATTTGTTTTTAATTTAAATGTAAATCTGAAAATACACGTATAACCCTAACGAAATGAGCGTGAGGAAATATTTAAAGTTTCTTATGTGCTTAAATGATGCCATATTTTTGGCATTTACTTCAAGTGTTCTTTCGATTTTTGAAAATGATGAAATGTATGTTTCAAATGTTTTAACTATAAATATGAAAATTATTTATATGAAAATTTAAATAACTTTTGACTCTTGGGAGTTATGATATTATAAATTATAACTTTTATAATATTAAAGAATTATTCTATTTATCTATCTACTTTAAATTTACAATACATTTCTGCAGGAAAATTTTGCAGATTTTCTCATTACCGTTACAAAGCTCATTGCCATCTGATATTTTTTTTACCTTGACGAATATGAGTGGAATATAGAAGTTAAAATATAACTATAGAAAAATAACATCGCGAAAATATTCAGAAGGACTTTTATTAAATCTGAACCTAGTCGGAAAAAGTCAAAATACTGACTAACGGCCAGTTTCAATAATGTATCTATCCTTTATTATATGCTCAATTGAACTGCACGATCCCTTAGTCTAGTTCTAAAGTCCTAGTGCGGGGTAATAAGTGTGCAAGCAATTTATACTTATAGCAGCCGTTAAAATACTCAACCCCAAAAACTTAACACATCTTAATATAATACCTGTAGTATGTTCAGCACTAAATGTATAAGTACGTTCAGCGTTCAAGATTTCTACAAATAACACACAAATTGTTTATTGTCGGTTTTTCTAATATTCTACTGCTTTTGTACATCGAAATTTTTAGCTATTCAGATCTTTGTTCCTTTTAATTGCCTTAAGAAAATTTGAATGTGGAACTTTAAAGTTTATTTAAGGGATGAAATTATTAAAGAAGAAATAATCTTTTATTCAGCTTCATCTTTTTATCTATTTATTCTGTGTTGTACATTTTTCTGTTATTTACTCAGTTACCGAATTCTATCTGGTTTAGATAGATCCGTATACGAATTATACAAATTCACGCAGACCACAAGTATGTACAGGAAATGTTATACAAAAAGAACCAACAGCGAATTACTTACTTGACCTTTTTAAATTCCTACATGGAAGGGAACAGAATGGCGAATTTACTATAAAACTTATTTAACTGTACCTTATAATAACTTTATGGGTACATCCCTAATCGTCTACATAATTAAAATTTAGATATTGGATTAAAGTAATAGTCAAAACTCTTTCTCAATATTTTGCTCTATTTGAACTTATACACTTTTACCATATTTGTAGATAATTTAAATATTTTGGATTTAAAATGATAGCTTATCCTTTCGACTCATTAAATTATAAACATACCGTATTATAATTGTATTGCAGAATTCCGAATAGAATTGCAGTGGGATTTAATGTACCACTGTTTGAATAATATTACTCGCTTTAATAGTTTGAATAGAATTATCTCAATAGAAACTCATATAATAATGTTTTTTGCGTAATTCCATAACGTTAAAATTATGACTCAAAAAGTAGTATACTAAATGCTACAGAGTATGCAACACAGCGGCCATCTTGAAAAGAACGAATTTTGAATCTTTATCAGTACAGTTCTTATACTTTTAATGTAGCGTCTAATGGATAATATAGATTCCAAATATTGTTTTACTACACATTTAAAACAAATTCATGATACTTAAGAGTCTATGGTAGTCATCTGTAGAAAATAGCTGCAGCTAACTTTATACCAGTAAGCCCAAAACCGTTAAATAAAATATCCAAAACTCTATAGATAGATATCTTATTGTTCTGATTCAGATAGAAAACTACAGTTTAATTAATTACAAGCAATTATTATCGATGATTGCTACTTCGCTTAAATACTTGCTTAAAATAAACTTTTGACTTTACAGACCCTTTTCTTTCACGGAATTTCTTAGTAATCGCCATCTTAGTAAATTCTCAGTAATTTAGAATTTTAATATAGTCATAATTATATTTCAAAGCATTTTTGTAAAATATTTTACATTTTTCTGTCAAACTACATGCGTGAATGTGCAAGCAATGATGTGGATAACTGTAAAATGGCAATCACGCCACATTTGAAACTATATACCTAATTATATTACATATTATATTTGTATTTTAGATCAAATTAAAACTTTTAATATCGTTCTCTTATCGATGTGTATAACAGCGATATTGGTGTTGTTACGGTATTTAAAGAATATGTGATCTCTTATAGTTAATCTGTAGATGTAATGAGGCTGCGTCGGGTAATCATTATTTAAGAAATTAATATTCTTGTTTAATATCTAAATACAAATTATCTTTGTCTAATATTTACTAAACAGTGTCGGATTTACACCCTTGGCTAAGTTAAGTCTTAGGAGGCAAATTTTTGGGTTGAAAAAGCGCCCTTTTTTTATTAGCCCGCCTTATTTTATTTTATATTTATTCCTGATTAAAGAGTTGATTATCTTAGAACTCTGCCCAAAAATGCCGTCTCGGACCATTTAAACTATATTGTTAGATTCTACCCGTTCTGTTACAATGTAAATATCTTCAACTCAAGAGGATTCAAATGGGATTTTACTAAATTACCGCGCTTTAGCAACTTGAGTACATCAGTGCTCACCATGTGTCATATCATGTTTAACAAAAACTATCCTCGGAACTAACGAATGTAGAGGCAAGGACTTTGAAAACCTAACAGCCTACCATTTGAAAGCGTGTAAATCCGCCATCGTTACTAAAATTACCATTTCTGGAACAAACTCCGTCTCTGAATGATCAACCATCGTTCGTTTAATTTCCGACGCGGTCAACCCTCCTTAAAGGATCTGCCTTATAGGTGTTTATAAATGTACCTCCAACGATACATTTCTACTTTAAAGTATAGGTACTCGTGTTGTGTAAAAGGAACGTATGTCTATGCCTATATTTATATGGATTAATAACTTATATACATTAGTCTTATAACATGTGAACATTCGACTTGATAACGATAATACATCTATTTGTATAAATACTCCATCGCCTCGTGCGGTAATAATGCCTTAGATCATTTAGTCGTATTTTAATATAATTAGTAATAAATTATTAAGGTAATGTTGTAAATGTAATTTTTAATTCTGACTTTGTCATTCTGAATTATCTTATGTAATGTAACTGTTGTCTTACTTTTCTATCGACTATTATTTTATATTGTACGTGTATTTGTCGTTATTGATTCTTTTCTTATGTCATACATTGAAGTGTATGAATTTAAATTGAATTGTGATTTTTAAAAAATTAAGATTTTTAATGTCATTCCGACATCTTTTTCGTGTTCTGTAAATGTTTTGCACTTTGAAGTCGTGCGCAAGCTTAAGTACTGTGAAATTCATTATTTATTATAGTATCAAAAATATATTCATGAGTATTTTTAGCTCAGTCAGGTACTCCCATGCGAAAATGATTTCTTGTGTTGTTAATTACATCTTTATATTTATATCTCCTCATAATAGATCTAAAGTCTATTCACAAGGTTAGTGGATGTTATAAACTGAAGAATAAATTCACGATCGATATAGACAGCGAAAACTTTAAAAATTTCTTTATGGTTGTTTTAAAACTTGTACAAATGTATAATCTAATCTCTAAGACCAAAAATTCATAAATTTAATTTTATATTACAAGATGTGTTTTAATTTGACAATTTAAGAAGAAACTCACAAGTTAGTAACTTTTAGTATTCCTGTTTAAATTTTTATAATAGGTTTGTTTTGAATAAACTTTAAATGTATTCATATCAGTATGTTAAGTAAATTTTTTAATATTTTGAGCAGTATTTTACAATATCAAGCAATAATGAAGCCATCAAGTTGAGATTGTATACTCATTTTGTTATTGAATTGTGTTTTTTATGAATTTCAATTGTACTTAATGTAATATTAACATCAATTTTTTTTTCTAAGCCTTTGACTCAAAAGGCGTGTTTTTTTCAAACGATAAAAAAATATATATCTAGTCATTACAATTTATTGGCATGTTCCTGTTCAAGTTGTGAATTTGTACAGTTAAAAACACAGTTGAGATATGTAACTTATAATATTTTTAATTTAGTATGTAGGTACTCTACGTCCGCTCTTACTTTTCATCCAGGTAGATTGAGAATTACCTGTTGGCGGCCTTTGACGGCATATCTAAATTGTAATTCTTTATATTAAACTAGCCCTACGTTCGGATCGACCCTGTATATAGGAACTAATATGAAATGATGACCTTAAAATATATAATGAATCATTATAAAAAAATACACAAAGAATTTTATGATGAATGTCAACCAGGTTTTATAACCAAAGATTTTGTTAATTACTTGTCATTTAGAGCAGAATTAACATTGCATCATATTCATTTGATTATTATCTTGTTTTCAACTGACTTCAATAAAGCAGATTCTATATTCGACTGTATATTTTTAAGGTATGTATACCTTTTACTTGAAGACTGCTTCAAAAAAGGGAAAAATAAATGAAGTCGTGTACGTCTAATGAATACCTAGTTACTGATAACAGCGCAGCCAACTTAATTTATTTTTCACTTTTTTAATTCGGTTTACTTGTTTTTTTAATTATCAATATCGATGCATAACAGCACAATGGCTCTGCTCAGCCTCAATATTAATATATCTAGTATCTATTTTTATTGTTAATTTGTCGTTTTTAATTTATTTATATCTGTGTGTGCAACAAATTAAAAGACTGAGTGCGAATTATACTTTCGGTGTTAACATCACCACTAACTGTCAAAGGAATTTTTTCAAATTCGAATCGTTCATTCGCCCTGACCGAATTTAATCCCTTTGAAATTCAATATTTTATATCCGATTTTTTCGTAATCTTCAAAGAAAAGATGTATATAATTATGTAACTCGATATTTTCCAATAGATAAAATCATATTTCGACTATTAAATTCGTTAGAGTAATTTTAGTAACAAGTTTGAAAATAATAGATTCGCGTACAAGTAGAATTTTGTTCAGTTTATTACAACTATCAGTTTTGCTCAATATTCTAAGTTTATTATAAATAATGTTGTTCTCTTGTTCTATGGTTGTCCTAGAGGTCACGCCTGGCGATATAGCTGGAACGTGTCGCAATGCAAAAATACTTCCCTATCAGTCCCAGCAAGTCCCAGTCCCTGCCGGCCGATTCTCGTTTCACAAATCGTAGCAATATCGTAGCGGCAATGTCGTTGAAGTGCAATTTTAGCAATTTGGTATTCACATTCGCCTTTCAACTGCACCCCAACGACATCCAAATAAAAGTCGTTTGTCAGCTGTATTCCGATCATATAGAGTTGAAGTTTTAACGAAACTCAGTAAATATAAATGAGAATACTAAATTCTAGCTGGATTGTAATCGAACGACTTCTGGACCTGAACGTCTTTGAAATAGTTTGGTAAAACGAAAATCAGCCGGCGGATCGGTTGTTAATGATCACATTAGTGTGCCAATTATAAATGAAAATTCATTGCAATTGAGTTATAGCCCCAAGTGTATGTGCACCATCGTCGTATAAAGAAATTTATGCAATGCGTGATGTGCCCGTCTATTTATTTATGTATCTCAAAATAGTTGTAAAATCTAGATTAATACGCAAAAAGGTACAGATCAACAAAAAATAGATTGGAATAAAATAATATAATTACCATGTTAAAATGATTACTCTGTAACTGGACATAAATTCCCTTTTACAAATGAAAAAATTAAAAAAGACAGATGAACTGAGAAAAACCGTACCTCAAAAAAAATCTAATTACAATCAATTTAGTGTATTTTCTCAGTCGTATCGTGATATAACAATGTCAAAATGTGTAACTAAAATCCATGACACACTGCAATGCAGTTATTTGTAAAAAATATATTACTCACTTTGTTCTATTTCTATCCAAAAACTTTGCAGTGGCGACACGTGTGATCTACAGATATTCATTAGATTTTAGTGTTACGGTATTGTAATTTAACTATATCTCTAAGTTGTGCTGACGAGAAGCAGAAAGATTCAAGCTGTTTTACACCTAATCAAAATTTTATTGTTCTATGGCACTGTACCGTTCTCGTATTACTCATTACCATATTGGTATGGCCAATTTGTGAGAATCCAAATCTAATTTATACTGTGCCTATTTTTAATTGACTTACAATTGAAGCAGCACGCTTCTAAAATACGATTTAGTAATGAATTAGTAACTGTTAAAATAATTTAAATAAATTATTCCTAAAAGCATTAACCTACTGTAAAGTTATTGTGGTTTTGTTTTCATTTTTGTATATTATTGTAATTTCTTAATAATAGTGTGTAATAAACATTATGAATATATTATATTCTGTTTCTCGTCGGCGCAACTACAAGCGGGGTGACTCCGTTGATATGAAACTTTGAATTGAACCATTGTATTTTCTCTCAATATATTTATATTTGGGAATTCAATAAATTAAATTATACTGTTAAATTTTGTTTCCTTTTACCAGAATAACGCCTATTTTATAATTCTTGTATCAACCTATGATACCAATTAGGTACATAAGTAAATCAATAATATTCTGCATAGATGACCATATGTAGGGATCGTGAAGGTACAATTATTGACAGCGCGACACGAGTGAAGTATCCTCTAGACCTCTTCTCTATGACAAACACACGATAACTAGTGGGCCATAAATACGTTGAAACCTTAAAGAATATACTAGATACAATTTTTACATAAAATACAGTCCGTATGAACATACACTTTTACATTTTCATTGAATTACCAACGAACTAAGAAAAAGTTTTAACTAAGAAAAGTTTCTACGTTCGTAATTACATCCATTACGATGGATGGAACTGGGTACGCCCAGTTGGATGTAATTTTAATACAAATTGCAGAATAGTGAAACGGAGAACAGAATTGTGGAACGTGTTGACTGTTTGAAACGACTTAAATAAAACAACAGCCAGCCAAGTAAACTGACATGTGTCGAGTCACATTTTGTCGCTGACCCGTAATCTAGTTGTATTATTGAAGGGTGAAATCAATAAAACTAGTAACATATCTTACAACAGCTTTTATTCTCTCTAACGATTGACATTTCCCTAACAACTGCATCATCTCAGCGACCCCGGGACCCTCATTGAGGCCGCTCAAAACAGACCTCAACATTTTCATCAAAACTGGGAATTTTATTCCATTTTCAGCGGAAAAATCTTTAAGGTGATTTTTCAGATTGTTTTGCTCAAATTCCTTAGTCTCCAAACTCTCCAAATGAGGTATCAACTTTTCAAAAATACTTCTATTGATGTCAACTGCACTTTTTGAGGGTAGAATCCACAAAAATCCAAATTTTGATGACGCTAATTCTTCTATCCTGTTTATTCTAGAAGTTGCCCAGTTCAAAACAGTTCTTACGTGTTCTTCTGAAATGTTCAAGTTCTGATTTGGGTACTTGGCTTGTATAATTCTTTGTACTTCTGTAACTATTTTTCTTGTAAGTTTGTCGTCTTGGAGTCTTCTTTTTATTTCTAGCCTATTGCACTCTTCCAGCAGATCTGGGTTCAGACGACTGGGGTGTGATGAAACCTTATCTATCTGAAACTGTAAAAATTCTCATTAAATATATCAGGCCACTCAGAAAGATTTTTTTTTACTTTAAATAAGTTAGCGCTACACTGCGATCCCACGTGATGGTAAATGGCGATAGTCTTCGACGGTGCATTATCATACACTTATACAAACATATATTTTTATTTTTCGAAGGCTGTTCAATTATAATCATTTTGAAAATTTTTAATAAAAAAATTTGAAAACATAAATATAAATTAAAAAAAAAATCGTTAAGTTTTTTATCACGATCATATAAATATTTTGTCATGGGAAAATGGATCTGCGTCGAAAATATTTTCATCCTATAATTTTTTAGACTTCAAATACGATTACAAAACTGATGGATCGAATAATCGGTTTGTGTCAACTTTTATGGATAA
Organism: Asbolis capucinus; assembly: GCA_018249125.1. Classification (NCBI taxonomy): domain Eukaryota; kingdom Metazoa; phylum Arthropoda; class Insecta; order Lepidoptera; family Hesperiidae; genus Asbolis; species Asbolis capucinus. The sequence continues at coordinate 10,522 of DWJZ01000837.1, forward strand.
CGCGTGTTCTAAAACAATTTTCTACCGCTATCATAAGGAGTTTAAATCCAAAGACATCATTTTGAGACAAAAACCTATTCCAGAGATTTAAAACTCATGCTGCTTTGGGACTTTGCTGAAGAAACTTTGGAACATTTTTGAAACATAAAATATAAACTTTTTATTAAATATTAAATATAAATTATTTTAAAATATAAACCTCATGAGCCAGCTCCTCCATGGTCTTTAAGGAGACGCCAGCTCCGGGGACGTGGTTGAAACCGCCCCCAGACAGAGTTATATAGTTCACTAATGCCAGGGGAAATATACCTGGAACACAATGTTTATTTATAAAAAGGAAATATTAGATACAATTAAACACTTTGAACAGAAACTTCTTTAGACTGAATTTCAATGTAATAAAAAATATTTCTTTTGCCTTTTGATTTTTAATTGTTTTGCCAATATTTCGACACAGTTGTATAAGTCGGCAAATCCAAATTATTAAATACCGAAAAATGCGCAAAAATCTCATTAGCGAGATTCAGAATGATCTGTCAAAGTCATCTAATATGCCACGTGTGATATATGTATATATAAAAAATATACAGTATAGTAATGTAAGTGTATAATGTAAGAAAATAAGGACTCAAGTAAAGACTTTGTATTGTAAAATTTTGACTTTCGTTAAGTGAGCTTTTGGTTCATTCAGTTTTCATTTCATTTCATTTTAATAATTAACCAGGGAGGTCCTGGTCGTTTCAAATCCTGCACGAACCTCTTATTTTCAAATTTATTTGCGTGTTATGCGCTACCGTGAAGGAAAACATCGAAAGGAATATGAGAGTTCTCTATATAAATCTCAAAGGTGTGTGAACTCCACCTATCCGCAATTAGCTAGTGTAGTGGATTGTGGCCTATTCCCCACACTGTGAGTCGAAACCCGAGCCCAGTAGTGGGAAAGTTGCATGATAATGACTGATCTCAGATCTCTTCTCATTACTGGACCATATACCACGCTGCAACATTACCAATTGAACTGAATGCTAGAACCCTTCTGTTATCGTTTTAACTCACCATTATTCCTATAGTCATCAACTCTGACGTCACTCTGCCTCTTGCTCAACTTGGTACCATCCGAGTTGACAATGAGAGGCAAGTGCCCAAACTGAGGTGGAGTCCAGCCGAAAGCTCTGGAACAATCATAACTTTAAAACTGACCTTATATACTTTATCCTGAGTAACATTATAATTGTAAAAGTAACTCTGTCGATCTGTTACCGTTTCACGCTTAAACTACTGAACCAATTTTGATGAAACTTGGTACGGAGGTAGAAAAGAACTTGAGTAAAGCCAAGGATTCTTAGTATACATACATCCACAGTTGGCTATGGCAAAAAAAATCTATCAAACTCACTTATAAATCAATATGTGCTTAGTAGTAGAGATCTGCCACTCTACCCCACGCAGGACGTGCGTGATACCCATCAGATGGTCATCCACCACATTCGCGAAGTGGTATGTTGGGTAGCCGTCGCTCTTCATCAGAACTGGGTCTCCCTCGTTCAGGGATACATCATAAGCTATACCTCCGAAGATCAGATCATCAAAAAACTGACAATCTGAAGTCAGCTGGAAGAAGATAATGTAATGTTGAAAGATTTTTGTTAGAAACACGATAAATTAAAAAAAACTAAATTAGTTCATGGAATCGATTTTTGAATTGATACACTTTGGAACAACACGAAATTTTGTCTCAATATAGTTTAATCTTCAATAACTATGGTCCCATCAGACAAAGCCGGATAGATAATCATATTGTATCTCTTAAGATCAGGAAAGAACAACACCTGAAAAAAAACCAGCCAAGTGCGAGTCGGCATCACTCACCAAGGATGTCCTTTCTATTATTTCTAAAAATGGCAAAAAAAACATGACTATGGTATGGAAGCCCCCTTAAATTTTATTTATTTTAATTTCATTATTTATTGCTTATTCTGTGAATATTTCAAGCATCTATATGTTGCTGTTATCAATATTGGGCAAAAAAAAATATTTTTATTATATAGCGTTTCAAACATTAATTTTATTCTGTTTTTCAGTATTTTCTGTTATAACTGCAACATAAATATATCATCTGCCAAAATTTTAATTGTCTAATCATCACAGTTCACAAGATACAGGTTGGTGACAGAAGTTCAGAAGTCTTAGTGTTAGGGGCCCTTACCCTTTGAATACAGAACCCTAAAAAGATGATAAATAACTTTCTAAATTCTTAAAATACCTTGAACCTAATACAATATGGGGTACCAGCATTCATTTTTGCTTTGATTTCTTCCGATGAAAGACTGCGACACTTATTGTCATACTTGGGCACTTTTTGGCTTCGGATGGCATCTCTTCTCAGGATATTCAGTCGACGTTCAGTACAGAAGCACTGATAGGCTGATCCATTTTCAAGAAGTCTTTTAATTTTATCTCTAAAAGTAATAATTTCAAGACATCCACTTTTTAATAATAATATCTATCAAAAGTATTATGATTAACACATTGGGCAATCTCTTCTCTTATCTGTGATCAGTATATACAATACAAATAAAAATCAGTCTGTAAATAAATAAAGGCTTATGCACTCTTACATCCCTACTACAATTTCCTAAGTAACTAGCGTATAGTAGTTGTGTATACAAAACAATTACACATCATGTATACACAAAAATTAATCTTCATCTCATAAATGCTAGCCATGATTCAAGATTTGAACCTGTGACCCTTGCTTTGCATGCAGGGCTACTGCCAATTAAGCTAGAGAACCATTCAATCTTTACTTTGCTACATACATTTGTGGTATAGCTACAACCTTCTTGATTAATACAGCCATCAAATAAGTTGCTGTGTTATGGGAACTACTGGCTATATATCCTACTTGATCGACAATTTATTGGATATTTGTTTAGTGATTCCAAAGTACATGGTCAACAGTAACACTTTTCCATAATTTGTTCCACCTTCATTGTGTGGCAACAGAGTCTCACAAATAAATACATTACAATTTAATCCAGTAAATACTGCTTAAATAATAAAATAAATCACCTACTCACTGATAAATATGAAGCCTCTCGCTTTGGACGTAGGGACCAAACTTGCCCGTTGTACCGGGGCCCTCTTCGAATTCTATTCCCACCCATTCCAAGTCCCTAACCAAGGCTTCCACCGACCCTTCAACTTTACGGGTTTGATCTGTATCTTCGATTCTAAGTACGAAGACACCCCCGTGTGATTTTGTAAACAAATAGTTATATAAAGCAGTCCTAAGACCACCTAAATGTAAGTATCCTGTGGGGCTGGGCGCAAATCTCACCCGTGGAGAATCTGTTTTTAATGTCCGACATAGGTTATGTTTTGGACTTCCGGTGATAAATCTGAACAGATGAAGATGTGATATAAACTTAACCATGACTAAAATTCATAACAACAGTACTTGTTAGATATGTACTATTCTATAAACTAAAAATTAAATAAAGTATTTATATACTGCATCGGTTCAAAGCTTCTTTAAATGCACATTTGACATTGACAATTCCACTCATCAGCTGTGAACAGCTGTTAAATGACGTTCTTATTGACGTTTAAATGAAAGAGTCGTGAGAGCAGAGAAGAGAAATGAATACTCATTTCGGGAATAATAGGTTTTTTGTCTATGATTTGGCATTGGCTTGCTTGTGTAAATATTTATATAATTAAACTGTTTGTAACCAGTACAAATAAATAATATTTTCTGACGCATGTAACATTGATGTTTCAAGCACAATGGATGTCCAGGCGACCAAAGTGATGAGCATCAACCTAGATTCGCTGCTGCCGCCCACATCGGGCTGGACATCCAACAGAACATCCCGGTAGCCTGCTTACGCTGCGACTGCTCTACGCGCGCTCTATTCTTAACGCATGTAGTCTTCATCATTGTTACCCGTAACTATTCCGCTAGTAGGCACGGGTCTCTAGTCACAATGTGAGGGGTACAGGCCATAGTCCACCACGCTGGCCAATCTCATGTAGTCAATTAGTTAACTGTAATGTTAAATCTATACAGCATACTCCATAGTTGCAAATTGCACGTCATTTTATCATAATAAAATTTGTCATCTATTTCAAGGACTCGAGGAGAAACTTTAGTTTCCGTTTCGTTAAATCTTCATTCCACAACGCATTCAAAATATCTTTAAAAATCGTCAACATATATTAAAATTTGTAACTGGAACATATGAAACGATTACGTTTTTTCATTTAGATACATAAATGAGTTATGTTTTTTGTTGTAGCGATATCGCATATTACATCAATTGGCGACGTTTTAGAGACTTGCATCGCGCTTCCATAAATAACATGGAACACATTATATAAAAAATTGACAGCGCCTACATGTTACTTCACTAAGATAAAATTATGTACCAAGACAAAAAAATATGTTACCTTTCACTCATTTTTCTTCTCTATACTATTTACCACTCATTCTCACCTTCACTCTACTCCACTGGTTCCATCTCCATATTATTTCTCCCTCATTTTATCTCTCAACTTGCGTCATCACGTTTTCTTCACTCTGTCTACATCTCGTTCCGTAGGTAAGCCACCCGGGAATAAGCCGCAGGGTTATGAACGCTTCAAGTACTTGACATCACATAAAAGTAACCGATTCTACTTGTATAGAAGCATAAAATGACATTACAAAAGCATAACGTCACATAATTTTTGTGAAAAATATATTTTTCGAAGCCTGATGATGTCCCCTGACAGTGTTTCACTGTTATTTCTAATTATTTATTGATTATTTTTTTAAATAAGCTAAAATTGTTAACATATCTTTTATTACGTTGTGTATTACATTATTTAATAAGAAATAATACTCTTTATAATGACAATTTTCTATTTTTATATCATTTTATGGACTCGCTTACTTTTCTAGTAAATTGTCAAGAAATGGCAGTATTGTTGCTGTGTTGACTACAAGTAAGATTTGTTTAAATGTAATTAGTTGCTGTAAAATATTGCTGGTTAATATTTTCTGATTATGTAAGGTGCCTATGCAATTGATTTTCTTGTTATGAAATTATAAGTCGATTATGACAAATCACGTTTAACCAAGGCGGTAGGAGGGTTTTTATTGGCAGGGGGCGCTAGTTCGATGTTTTGGTGTCGATATAAGCGTGTGCAGAGCTCGGAAGAGCCATAGAGGCCGCTTGGCCAAAGCTAGCCCCAGGTGGTGTTTAGTGGGTACCTAGGTTTATAGTGAGTCCTACATAACCAGTACAGCCAGCTGTGCTGGTATGCATGAGCATTCACTACCTCCCTCCTGCGCATTAAGATAAAAAATATAAAAAAATAAATAGGATAAGAAATAAAATAAATGAATAGTATAAAAAATAAAACAACTAAACACAGCACAGCACAACACACTTTTTTTTAGCGTGTGTAAAGACCTTTGTCTCATCCATCCGACTACGGGAAGATATGTGGGACTCGAACCTACTAAAAGCACACGATGTCGACGCCTATCGCTTTGATGCCGGAACCATGTGCTACTTTCGCTGCACTATCCTGACGCGGCGACCGCTATTAAGGCGGCGTCGGCATGGCGCGCTCTCTAGGCCCTATCCTTGAGAAAAGAGTTGGAGCGGCCAGCGGGATGACCCGTTGGCCTTCTGTTTTCCGCTTGGGTAAAGGCACGCTCGACACCGGAGCGTCTTTCAACCCGAGCCTTTACGTCGGACGACGAATTCCAGAATCCAACGTCCGACCGGCTTTTGTTATGGGGGCAGGAGGCTGAAAGCCCGCCTTCTGCGCCCTGTGCGCTGGCAACGAATGGTGAAGTCCGTAGTCTGCTCACACTCACTTTTCGCCGCCTCTTCGCGAAGCATAACGCGCTCCGCTAAAGCCTGCACCGCTGTCCACGACGTCTCACTGTCGACATTGCATTTTACCACGTTCGGCAGCGAGCGGTCGTCCCCCACGACCACGCGTAGCTCTGCACGATCATCCGCTCAGGCTGGGTAGTCTCCTAGAGTGTGCTGGGCTTCCTCGTCCTACCATCCGTCCCAATGGTGACAGACAGAAGTCGGCTTGTGACCCACCGTTCGGCACAGATACCCCCCGAAGCAACCGTGCCCGGAAAATATCCGTGTCAAACGGAATGATAGCTGACCGTGCCGCCTTGCCACCCATTGGCCTAAGACTGGACGGACTGCCTCGACGGTCCTACGCCCAGCAGTGAGCTGCTACAGCCTCTGGCTCCACTCCCTGATGGTGCGCTGACACAGCTCTTCACAGTATCCTGCAATCTCACTCAGTACTGGTCGGTGACCCTGGGCTTCTGCCTCCTCGTGCCAGGTAAATAAGGACGCGAGAATCTTGGCATCCATATCCCAGGGGATGCAACCGGCGAGCACGCACACTGCCTCACTAGAGATCATGCGATATTCCCGCGAGGTTCTGATAGCCTAATAAGGCTAATAATGTAATAATAATAATAATTACCCTCTGCGAAAGCCGCAATAGGGCGATATTTCTATTCCTCAGAGTCTCTGCCCAGACAGGGGCAGCGTAAAGGGACATGGATCGCACGACCCCCAGGTAAAAGTGTCTACAGGACACCTCCGGCCCTCCCAGATTCGGTAGGAGCCGCGTCAGCGCACCAGCCGCCGCCATCAAACGTGGAATACAACACAACAGCTTTTTTCTTTATGATTTGGCGTTGGCTTGCTTGTGTAAATATTTATATACTTAAAATGTTAGAAATATAATAAAGGTGAATCATGTCGGTCATATAAATATATAAACTGAAACTGGGTGTTGAGTTTTAGATTCAAAGCTATTTTAGGATTTTAAGGCTTATACCATCCGGGTCTATTTTTTTAGAACTCACAGAGTACTGTAACATAGGATATATATTACGTTACCTGTGCAAAGTCTACAGCAGTCTGTGGCTATAAAACAATTTTGAGAAAATAAAAAAAAAACGAAAATCTATGGTTGTTATTTCATTTTGTTCAGATGTGGAAATAACAGTGAAATTAGTGAAAGTCATTATTAGAATTAACAGAACACCGTTTAAAATGGTTTGTAGATAACATTATCCTAGTTGGATCTTCATACTCACCGAGAGAATGCCATTTACTAGTTCTACTATCCTATACGCAATTGACAGCTCAGTTGGCTAAGGTTATGATGTTACTGCGTTTTCTTTCAGAATAAATTAAAATCATCACAGAGAGACAAGGTGAAGAAGTTTGTAGCATTCACACAGACGAGCGAGACGACAGCTATTTACTGCCTCGCGCAGAATGATTGGAAATTGGACTTGGCAAGTGATAATTACTTCCAGAATCCAGATGCCTACTACAAGGATCCTATCAAGACTTCAGTGGACAGGAAGAAGTTGGAACAGTTGTTTAATAAATACAGAGATCAGCAAGAAAATGACAAAATTACAGTCGACGGTGTGATGAAATTCTTAGAAGACCTCAATCTTAATCCCGCATCTATATTGGTGCTTATAATTGCGTGGAAGTGTAAGGCGGCAGTGCAGTGCGAGTTTTCCAAAGACGAGTTCACGACAGGCCTCATAGAGCTAGGTGCAGACACCATAGATAAATTAAAAGCAAAACTACCAACGCTTGAATCAGAAATTAAGGACCCTATTAAATTTAAGGATTTCTATCACTTTACGTTTAATTATGCGAAAAATCCGGGTCAGAAGGGCCTCGATCTGGATATGGCGGTGGCTTATTGGAATATAGTGCTCCGCGGCAGATTCAAGTTCCTAGATGCGTGGTGCAAGTTTCTAACGGTATGTTAATAATATTAGGATCCGTTATTTATATTAAAAACGAGGAAAAAGGTTCTATTTAGTGAAAGAACAAAGTTACTTGGAAAATGGTATACCATATAATTTTAATTAGACGAATATTGGCATGGATTCACTTGAATGATTTTGATGTCTCATTTGTTATTATTGTACTGTTAGTGTCCATTCATTAAGAGAGAAGGTGCTGAGGAAAGTACATTATTATAACATTTTACAGAAACTTAAGAATTAATGAAGTGAGGTTCTATCTAGTCAAAGTAAATATTGTCAGAAAAATCTAACTGTGTTACTGCTTAACCAGTCAGTCAACATATCCCTATATTGAGGGAATGGGTAAACACATAATGCATATAACCCTAGAATAAACTTTTATCTGTTAATTGCCTGCCATGAACAGGAATTTAAAATTGGAAACCCAAGGCTAACGGCTAAGGAGCCAATAAGGCTAAAGAGCTAAAAGGAGGTTAAGCTATAATTTAACCCCAATACTGTTTTTTGAATTCTTTCTTCAACATACATATTTGTATGTAATGTTCCTAAAGATTTTTTAATTTATATTTATCATATTCTTTTTCTGTTAACTTTTAGACACCAGTTGTTGCATTCAGTCTTTTACAGTGTTTGAAGTTGATCTTTTAAAAACAAATGTTTAAAATTGACTTTCAGGAACATCATAAAAGATCCATACCCAAAGACACATGGAATCTGCTCCTTGACTTTGCAACGCAAATTGATGATGGGATGAGTAATTATGACGCTGAAGGAGCATGGCCAGTTCTAATCGACGATTTTGTAGAATGGTGTCAAAAGCATGAACTCACAGGAGATGGGGTTAAAGCACTAGAGCCGGTGTCCGGCTAGCTGGAACAACATCGCGGACAGACAGAGTCGAGGCAATATGTGTATGAAGAGTCCCAGAGTAGCACACGCCCGACCCTTAGACAGTACATGTTTAGCCTTCTGTCTCGCTCTGTTCTGTACGGGATGGAGCTATGTTCAGTTGAGTGCCTCGCAGTTGCGATAGTATTTGAACTATGCAGCTGATTAAAAGATACTAGCAAATGCAGTGGTTGTACATGATTGAATCATGAAATTTGTGGGATATTCGCGCTCAACCATTATATAGCTCTTGGTCTATACGTCCGCCAGATAATTCATCTGTAGTATGGCTCCAGTTTCCTATCAGCTATGATATTCCTACCTATAGTCAAAGGGAAAGCATCTTTCCGATAGATATTATTGAAGATTCAAACGGTTTATGAAAATTTTTAAAAAGATTTTTCTCATGCGTTTAGTGTACGAAGTTCTAAAATTAAGATGTAAATATGTATATACACGTTAATGATATTTTTCTTTTTTTTTTATTATAATACTAGAATTGTCCGTCTTGATTTTTATGGCATCACTAGCCCTTTATTTTTCCACGATATAAATGTAAAATACAACATTTGATGCTCATAAATGGCTTTCAGTATACATTTTATAATCAACACTTAAAAGGTTTTGTGTTTGTTGTTAATAAATTGTGCAATTTAGGAAAAATTTTAATTGTTAAAAGTCATAATATTACAATGTAACTTTGTGATGTATTTAGCATCTATAAAAAAAGTTTTATATTGTGTTATGCTGATAAACTCACTTTTTTAATTGGAGTTTGGATCAGTTTTATAAGGAAGTAACTGATGGAAGAAAAATGTTATTGTAAACCTAAGTAAGTTTAATAAAATGTTGAATAGTATTGATTACTAACGATCAAAAAACAATTTTGAATGTTATTTATTGGTTTGTGTAATACTTCATGAGTGACATAATATTATATAATCAATTTTATAATCAGCCGTCATTGTTAATTGAAATCCAAATAATATTACTTTGTAAAAGGATTTAACAATTTTCAAACTTAACAAAATTCTAGAAGAAACTATTGCTTTAGGTTAAAATTGGATTATTAAATAATTAAAAAGTTTGGTACTTAGATTTAATGTACAAAAGATGAAATTGATGTATTGAATAATAACTGCATTAAATTGTTAATTATAATGATTGTTGGTTTTATTGTTATATTTACTAGTATAAATGTATTAAATATCGAATACATAGATAACATACGGAATAGTTTTCATTTCTGCCCGGAGTTTTGACGTGTATGTATGTTTTATATACATTTTGTTTAAGCTATAAAATTGGTTGGTAATATTACCCATATTGTTTTTAGACTAATATAAAAAAAAAACAGAATTCACTTCAAGCACTAAATGTGTTCAACAAAAAATTTAAAGGTACAACAGCCACCTGGCGCCATCTACAATTCTGAACTGTCTACCGTATTTCTACAATAGAAGAGTACTGCTCTATGCGAGTAGGTCATTCTGTAGGCAGGCTGATGATGACACAAAATGATTTTATATTAGACTGTGACGAACGAAATTCCATATAAACTTTTTTCACAATTGAATTCGCGCGTCAAGTTTCTTTCACTTATTTTATCCACCCCACAGGTCAAAATTTCGATAAAGCTGGAACGCGTCCTTATTTGTTATCAAGTGCATAACAACAAATTTTCATTATTATGATTGCCAAATTCCATACAAACTTTTATCCCATATTTTAACCCTTCGTGGCAAAAAGTATCCTGTATTTTCTCATTAAAAGCGGTGAGTAGGTAGGTGTGAAAAGGTAACAGACAGACATAGTTAATTTCGTTATTATGTATTAGAATTTCGAGCTCTTCAAGCCATTTTGTAGTCTCTCTGTACCAAGTTTCATCACATCATCAAGATGATTTATTTATTTTGAACCAAATATTAACATTGATAATTTTATTGATTGTAGCTGTGAGTGCGTACGGGGCAAGTCGCATAATACATCCTCACATGCATACAACTCAGTATGACACTAATGAACACAAATTTCTTCTTCCTATGAGTGCATACTCCACTATGTTTTTCTAATGCATTGCATTGCATTGCATTGCTTAGTGTAATCAAACTGCCGACTATTTTTAGGATGTCCGAAGACCTCCTCTCCGGGTTTAACCTGACGGTAATAATCGGGGCGTACCCTCCAGAGCACGTAAATGCAGAAGACTACGTTTGTTGTTGCTTCAGACTACCGAACAAACGGTTGCTTAACTTTTCCGATCACTTATGATCCAATGAAGCCGTGCAATCGGTACAGATTTTGGCTGTAACAAGGGAATCTAAAGCAATAGTAGATTTAGTTCGTATTGGTGTTGACAACGTTGACACTAACAGTTGTTTGACATAGACTTCAATCGAACGAAATTTAATTTTTATTGAGTTTTGAAGTTCGATTGAGAATTTGAGGAAATCTCAATTTAGCTAAATATTTCAAAATGTCGGTGCGTTTCGGAGGAGTACTAAAGGAACTTCGAATTCACTTGTGCCAGACTAGCCCGCAGTCAGCGGGTGTGAGGTGAATTTGATTACATAAACATTATTATAACCTCATAAGTAAACCCACCAATATTTTCTTTTAATATTAGTTCATTATTCTATTTTGATATGATGAATCCTTTCCTTTTATTTTGAAGTAATAATTATTGGGAATTTACGTTTCATCAGTTTTTATTTTTAATGACACCCAATAAAGATTTAATGAAATATCGTCAGTTAGTCAATTCTTAATTCCTAATTCTGAACCTCACCCCAATGTAATAGTTAACGTAATTTTGTAGCTCTAATTTTTTGTTTATTAATTTTGTCGATAATACACATACATTCCCCTGCGGTAGGATTCCATCGTAGATGACATGAACAACACCATCAACATCCTTGACTAGTTATTTGCATCAGGATGGAAGTAGACTCCATGGTCATTACTTATGTGTAGATGTTAATTTCAGGGAGTTTATTCAAAAAAACTATGTGAAAATCAAGAAGGACAATCCACAATTCCCTATTCTAATCCGTGAGTGCAGTGGAGTTCAGCCTCGGGTTTGGGCGCGTTATGGTATGTTCAACTATCAAGAATTTTCATCAATATTACTATAGTATGTCATGATAAGTATGTGCAGATCAAAATATTGAATTAGGTTTTTCTTTGTAAATATCTGCTGCTAAGGAATTTCTTTCACTATATCATTTCAATATTGTGGCATTTTTCTGAAACAGTGGTTGATACAAAAGATTTTATGTTAACGAGTGTATTGAAAATACATACATTGAACAAATAATTTGAGTTTATTAAGCCTATGGTCATGTGTGGTTTATCTACGACTCTTACGTAATTATAATTGCAAGCCACCTATCATGAAATAATAATTTAACATGGTATCCACAGATAGAGGCTGTGAAGCCAGTGAATCCCTGTGTAACCTCAACAGTGAACAAGTGCTTTGTGTTATAATGAAATTGTCATCAAAAATGTATCTATGAAATTTACTATTTATCATTTTGCAGTTATTAATGAATTGAGAGTAGACATTGATATTGTAGCAGTATAAATCTTATTGTTGACAATCAATTTACATTATTTACTAATTGAACTTCATTGTAGACTGCAATATACTGTCTTGCAACGAGAATTTTTTATGCCAATATTTTGGCCGGTTGGTTTGTATTGACCTATGAACATCAAAGTTATGATCAAAATATCTGTACACGTAACAAATATACTGAGTACTTACCTACAAAATAATCAAAATAAGTTGCCTGCATCTGTGTTTGTGCCTATATATGATGTGGAAGTCTTCGTGATTCACTTTTCCCTTCATTATTATTCAGACAAACAAGAGATTCACTCTTTTCTTGAAGACAAAGACTTCATATGCTATGTCAGTGTGCTAAACATCGTAGATATCATTGCCATTTACCATCAGGTGAGAATTATTATGCAATGAAAAAGAATTCTTAATAAACATTCTTATGCAGTATAGTACATTTATACCCATAGCGTTTTAAATCTGTTTCAGTAAATTAATTTGAAATAGCATTGGCTGACTTTGTAGAACCTATGTATTGTAAGAGGTATAATAAATTATATCAATTAGTTAGTGTTTGTCTAGCTTGTATAATTGTAACTTGTTAAATGTATAATTGTTAGTAAATATTTTTTTCTTTAATGCTATGGTATACTCATATAATGAGATGGGTTTGCCTGGTTCAATTCTGACTAAACCAAGAGCAAGGATGTATCTTTCTCTAACAGCCTTCGGGATATCTAGCTGGGGGTTTGAAAAATATTTTCTTGTTTCATACATCCCTATATGAATACTGCACTCGCTTGCCATTTTTTTCATAACAATCTTTATCATGCAGAAAACCTTCTTGGATTTAGACTTCTCTCTGGACTCCTAATAATTAGATAATATTTTTTTTAATTTTTAGGTAATAATTACCTCAAACAAGAAATTATATACTCTTTCTTACCTTACTGCACAGAAGTTACTGCATCGAGATCCTAACAAATAATCGATTCTTATCCTAATTAGTAACCAGTCCATAACTAGCAACCAATAATTAACATTGAAATCAAAATTACAAATGTATCTTTATATTTTTTCAGATAAAGGCGTAGAACGCAGCACTTCTTTAACAGACATGTCAGCTGAGAAAGTTTTAAGTGCAGTCCAAGAATTAGCAAAGTGAATTATTTTATTTAATAAATTAGTAGACTATGTATATATTTATGTTTTGTTTGAGTTAAATAAAAGAGATTAATACATAAATAATTTATTAATGCTTAAAATACTACATTTATTAACACAGTGGCACAGGTAACTTTCTTTGAACTCTTCTGCATAATTATTACTTTTTTCTGGTTCTTACATGGCCATTTCATTAAGCAATTGAAATGTCGTTCACATCCTTGAATTCGAAATAATTATAGTACCAAAATAATATATGAACAAGACAGTTGTAATCATCACTACCTTCTTGACAGTGTGTGATAAAGTTGATTAATGAGTACATTTCGGGGCTTTTTACATCAGTTTTACTACTAGTTGCTCAACTAATAGTATTCATCTTACAAATCCAGATTCAAAATTCCATTTTCAATGATAGAAGATCATTTGAAATCAATCAGATGACTACTCATTATGTAAAAATTTCATAATTTTCTCCCGTCACAAATTGCTTAGTACCTTACAGTCTGGATTAAAAAATCCATTTTCAACATTCTCAGTTTTATTTTCTGATCATCTTGAGCTGTATCGTATTGAACACTTGAAATTGTAAAAATAGAGTAAAACAGTTATAAAAACATCGTCGAATATATAAAATAATTTAACAGATATCCATTGCAAATGTACTTAGAAAAATAATTTTATAAAATATAGTCAATATACTTTTCTGTCAAATGAATAGGCTTATTTCACGCCTGTATTAACTGAACGTGATACTTAAGTACAAAAGGTTTTTATTTGTCGTTGTCATTAATGAACACTGTTTAACCCGTTCGTTATTTCGAAGATTTGCATACATTTACATATAAATCTACATATCTCGAGTAAATTTCATTTTTGTTACGGATGGAATTAATGGTTATATTTAATTTCTTTTTAATTACTAAATAGTATCGTAAAATACTACTATACGAGACAAGTATACTTGGAACGTGGGAGAATTTGTGCAACGCAAGGCGCCATTTTGAACAAACATCACACATCAAAATGGCGCTATTTTTTTCGCGCCTTACGAAGATGCGTCTCTCCAACGGAGCAACACAAAATTTTACGTCATAATATTTCCATTAGTACGTATCATAACTCTGTCTGTTTCTAAGCCCATTAAAAGCTCTATAATTGTAATATTGACGAGTAAATCTACCTTCTTAAACATTTACTGCTAAAGGCACTGCTTAAAAAAGGTCTATCACTCGAATCATTACCATAATGATATGCTATTTCGCACTACGACGAATTCGGTACCTAGGAAGAACAAAACAGAAAGAGACAACACTACGCTAATATTCACTAGCTAATCCCTTGCAGTACCCGAATGATAGCAGTTCTCATATTATGCGCTAGATTTATTTGGTATTTCTAGTCGGTCACTGGAAGGCTGGCAACCCAAATATTTCAGGTCTGAATTTTGCTAATGATGGCAACACTATCGTCGCGTGGGTGGTGAATTTCTTGTCTAAGTGGGGGTCAGGTACCATCACTACTTGCATCCCGGCGTCGATGCCAGCTGTGACTCCATGTGGAGAATCTTCGAATACTAGACACTGAAATAAAACAAAACAAGCATTGAAAAATTGTTTTAAATAACCTTTATCATTAAAAAACCTGACTTCAAATACTTTCCACAAAAAATACCAGGAGAACATCAGTATCAACGTACTCGAAGCCAATTATCCAATAGATGAAAAAAAAGTCTACATATCTATGTACACTAATATTATAAAGAGGATTGGATTTGATTGTTTTTATGTTTGAGGAGAATAGGCTCCGAAACTACTGGGAGGATTTGAAAGATTCTTTTACTATTAGATTCCTACATTAACCTTGATGGACATAGGCTTTAAATATATTCAAAAACGTTAGAGGTCCGTATGAAAACTACGATATTGTAACGTGTGATAAAAATACCACTCGTGGTAAAAGTACTACAACTCAATAAATACTCGACAAATGTCGGTTATATTTACATGGAACTAATTAAAAAGTACTAACTTTCGAATAAAGAAAGAATCTTTAAAATCAGTAGGTACATCTAATAAAAAGTAAATAATGAACAAAGAAAAATAAGAAAAAAATTCAAAAATTACTCGTCAGATGTTGCAAAAATAAGTGATTCTATATGATAGAATTTAACCTACGTATAACAGCATCATCAAAATAGCTATACGCAGTAAAAAATTTAGAGGTGAAGAACACAAACCAAAAATTAAAGAAAAATACTTAAAGCGTACTCGACAGATGTCGCTGAATATAATATGAGACCACATGACAATCACCAAATATCGGCCAAAGAAAAATATCAGTGCACACTAACACAGGTGTAGTGTTTGCGAATACGAAAGTAGGTAGGATATTTGTCTAGAGCGCAAGAGCGACGAAGGCCAATAGAGCCGTGGGAGTGAAAATGCTTTGTGCACTTTGGCTACTGGCGATTAACAAGTCAATAGTTAAACATACACCATAATAGGAAAACTTGGGACCTGTATTGTACAGCTAAATATTGAGGTAAGGCCGTTGATCATTCTGTGACCCAGAATGCTTAGTAACAATTTAACTTCACTATTACAATGTAGTAAAATTAACATAAGAAAATATTCGATACAAGGAGAACAGTCAAAGTCCACAGCTCATTTTAGTTCCTAATAAGTCTCGTAGGTTGGCCTCATCAACATTAATTATTGTATTAATTGCCTAACTACTGAGTTTCACTACGTAAAATGTACGGTTACGTAACATTGTATTTAAATTTTATTTTGTAAAAAATATTAAGATTTTATTTCTACTAAGTGACGTTTAGGTAAAAACGGTCTCTTGAATGTTACGAAACTTTTAGGGAGCGTTCATAAATATCAAAAAATTGAGGTTACGTAATATTTGAATGCCTCTTATAGTGCGGCTTTCACCTGTACCGATTTGATAATTCTTTTTTATTCGAAATTCGTTTTGGTGACCCCATTTTGGTTGACCATATGGTGATCACATTTAAATTTCAGCGACATCTAAATAGTACATTTTGAACTAACCCGTTACGTTGATTATGTACGTACTCCTTTTAATATTCGTCGATTTTTTTCTGTTTAATATCATACTAAAAGTATGTTCTCAAAGAAAATCTACTAACCTTAGAAGGATCCGGCTTATCCGGAAATCTAGATGCTGCAACTAAGAATATATCCGGATGTGGTTTCCCGAACTTGACTTCCTTATCCGTACTCCCCATCACCATGTGGTTGAACAAGCTGAAAAGCTCCTTGTGTCCTGCTATTTTGGTCTTCACTGAGCGGTCGCTTGATGACGTCGCTAGAGCGAATGGGGTTTTCGTCTTGTGCAAATGGCGGATCAGCCTTTCTGCGCCTGTGGATTTAATAAGTTAGGTGTAAGCAGTGGCGTAGCTACCTTGGGTGGCACCCGGTGCGGAAGTTGATGGTGTCACCCTATCGAAAGTTAGAAGCAATCTGCACAAAAATATGGGTTTCTTAAATATAAATTTCATCACTACGCCTTTAACAACACTTTACGAAAGATATGACAAACGATGCCACTGAGAAGTAAAGGATTGCCTTATAGATGAATCCTC
>DWJZ01000838.1:0-27569 GCA_018249125.1 Asbolis capucinus
TCTAGTGGTTAGTGAACCTGACTACTACACCGGAGGTCATGGGTTCGATTCCCACCCAGGTCAAACTTTTCTGTGATCAGCAGGAATGTCTGTTCTTTGTGCCTTTTTGTGTAATAGAAATATCTATGTAAGTATGTATTTAAAAGTACCTATATATGTATGTTAATCAGTTAGTTTTCAGGTCCGATGGCCATGTGTGAGTTGTCCAAAGATATTTATTTATTTATTAATAACATACATCAGAGTATTTTTTTTCAAATCAGTCACCATACCTATTGCTTGACCGATAATGTTGCAGCTATCCGTTGTAAACCACTTATTTCAGGTAAAAATATTTAATAATTGATTATCTCGGCTATAATTCTTGTCATCAGAATACAATTGAACAACAATCAGATCTAAAAACTTCTTAACTTCGTTGTATTTTCACACTAACACATAGGAATGTCTCCACATTCAAATGGAATGTTGTGTCAGTCATTATATAATATGTAACTAGTGTAAATAAAGTGACTTCTAACATTAGCAAGATATATACAGTATGTATTAGTATGATTTCGTGAATGTATAAAATATATAAATAATAGGCATAACAATACTTAAATAAATAACCCCCTTATAAATAGGTGTCAATAACTGTAAAAACTATGGAATAAGGACTAGAATCAAAATTTCAACATTCCAAAATAAGTAGGTACTGAAGATTTTTTTTCTTGCCTACAAAGGGCAGTGCTTCTTTTAAAGTACAAAATTTGAGTTAAAACATATTGCCACGTAAATACAAAAATATGACACTGCAACAAAAATTATATATCTGCTTCGCTCGTATCATTTGCTATTATATAACTTTTTGTAACAATTAGCAAATAATATTACAAAGTAATAAGCAACAGGCATGACATGACTTTGGCCACAATGTATTATCATTAGAATACATTACATTTTAGATACATATACAATGACTATTTTTAACTCAAGGGCGTAGTATTTCTATAATGGAATTATCAATCCAGATAATATGATCCGGGAAGTAACATATTATTGCTTATTACTTCTTTATGTTTAATTATGTGGATCAAATAGCATAGACAGAATAATAATGATCACAGCCATGTTACATGAGGAGACATTTCTCTCTCCCACCGGCTGATGTTTCTCCACCTTCTTTTACTACTTTGTCTTTCTTTTTCTTGCCTTTACCATCAACTTGAAGAGAAACATTTCTATTTTTCTCCATGTTAAGAAGCTCCTAGAAGTATACAAAAGATGATCAGTATTTTTGTGTAGCTACAATTAGATAACAGATGAGAAAGATAATTAAAAATCCACAACAACAAACATGAGTATAAGACTATATTTTAAAAAGTACATACCTGAAAAAGTTGCGTGACATTATGGTTAGTTTTGGCAGAAGTCTCCATGAAAGACACTCCCCAAGTCTGCGCCTGTGCTTGGCCTTCAGCCGCAGACACTTCTCTGATCTCCGGACTTTCATCACACTTATTACCTGCCAGCATGACAGGTATATTTGGCAAATCTGCACCTTTTATTTCTTTTATTGTCTGCCATATTGGTTTCAACTCCTCCAATGATTGTCGACTACTGACTGAATATACAAGAATGAAGGCATGACCCTGGAATAGTATCAAATAATAAATTAAACTCAACATGTGTCAAAGACAACATCATCTATACAAATAAATAAAATTGGAGTATATATTTGTAATATTACAATAATACATGGTACATACAACAACTTCAAGGACTTCTAGGGAGTTTCATTAGCAGACAGTTAAGAAATAACTTAGGCCACTTTTATTTTAATATTATTAAATATAAGTTATCATAAAATCTGCGAAATGTATAATATTTTTTTTATAAAACTCTTGATTATACATGACAATTTCGGCAAATGGTCATAATTGGATACATTGTAAAATGGTGACACCTAAATTTTTGTGCATGTCGCATATTTCGATGTAGTTTGTCGGCTCACAAGGTAACCTCTTATTCCAGACTACAGAGGGTCTCAGGGCAGTATTCTATAATTCGACAAGCCCTGAAAGAGGTATATCGGTTTACCAGATTACCGATTATTGGTCCACGGTTATTATTATAATTGGCGTCGCATCAAACCATTAATGCCCAATACTGATTACGGGTTTCTCTCGTGATTACGGAGGTCTGGAGACTCTAGAGTATACTTCAACCTAGCTGCGGATTGTGGGTCCATCGCTAACCCAAGCGTTGAAGTTATTATGGCACTCGAAGGTTCCACAGCCCACCGCTGCCATTCGACATTAACAACTTGGAATCGTTCAAAAAATTATTGCCACTATCGGACACTCATCCACTTTGCGACCACCCAGTACCTGCTTCGCTATAAAAGCTTCAGATATTTACAACTAGTTTCTTCCCGCGGCTTGGCCCGCGAGGTAGACACGATGATAAAAGTAGCCTATGCGTTACTAAGATTGTAATCTATCTGTCAAATTTCATTAAGATCAGTAAAGTGATCTTGCGTGAAGGAGTAATAAACATCCATCAATGCTCACAAACTTTAGCATTTATAATATTGGTAGGATTAATGGATAACACTCCACATTGTCCTATGAAATTGGACTGATTCTATTAAATATGAATACCCTACCTCCTAGTTGGTAGTGACAATTACTGTGTAATAAAGGGCTTAGGGCCATTCCTAGGCAATGCGCATTAAAGTGACAAATATTTATGTTATTGGGTTATTCTTGGTTTATGCCAGTTGCAACACATGGAATACTGGCAACCGACATATGAATTTGTAACCATTCATAAAATCTTAGAGCTATAATAACAATTATTTTAATTATCAGCTCAATAGAGGATTTATTCAACTTAATTATCAAAATAGCTATTGTATAAGCAAATATGAATACTATTATAAGATCAATAACAGAACTGACCTATAAAGGTCAGATTAGGTAGTGTTTGACATCATAAGTAGACTATCGCTGTAAGTACTACACATGAACTTATTAATAGGATTACTGTTGTTGAACGGATTTTGCTTGATTTACATATATCTAAACTAAAGTCTGCCCACGGTTCCACCTGCATGGATCCAATGTTGATAAAAAGTAGCCTGTGTCTCTCCAAACATCAACTATATCCTCATAAAATAACACGTCATTCCGTTGGTCCGTTTTGATGTGAAAAATGGACAAACACACACACCTTCACGTAATATTAGTATGGATTATTACTTAAATATTACATTGTATGCTATTTTACTTCTTACATATCCACATTGTCATCTCAACCCATCACGGCCAACTATTGAGAACAGGTCTCTTCTTTGAATGAGTATGTTAAGGCCATAGTCCACCATACTGGCCAAGTGTGGATTTGAGATTTGCAAACTCCCCGGTATGCAGGTTTTCTCACAATGTTTTCCTTCGCGGTTATAGCGTGTGACATTTAAATACTTATAACGCACATATCTCCGAAAAGTTAGAAGTGCGCGACCTGGGATTCAAACCCCCGTGTAGAAGGCCGAATTCTTAACCACTACGCTATCACCGCTATCCATATTACACACTCATATTTCTGTACTACACAACCTGCGATTTGTCACATGCCTACCCTGAGGGAAGCAAGGGGTTAGTCCTTGCATCGCAGTGCCAGTACTAACCATACTACCAACACATAATTATAAGCTTAATATGATAGACTGGCATTTCAAAATGAATTTTAATAGGTCAGTGAGCCAATCAATAATAGCCAAGTAGTGAATAATTTAACAATTTATTTTAATATTTTTAAAGCTTTTATATAATGTATGTTGAACTTTTTGGTTCAAATCTGGCAAAGCCTATTTTTATGATGAGCACAAATGGATACTACATTCAGGATTGGCTTCTAATAAGGTAACTCCTTAAGTTGGTTAAGGGTGAAGTCTAACACCAACAAAAAATAATGCTTTCTTTTAAATTTGAATCTCAAAATTCATATTGACAATAAAACAGGTGTGAAAAGGAAGGAATATGAAAAAATACAGAAAAAAAGTAAAAATTATATACAATACCTTGCTTATTGATAATCTCTGCATAGCTGGGAACTGATGGGAGCCTGTTGTGTCCGTTATTTGTAATGTGCATATTGTCTTATTGCTGCTTATCACCTGTAAGAATAATTGAGACTTGTTTGAAAAAATAAATAAGTAGTAAATGCTTACACACTCATACCCTTGCATTAGGACAACACAAATACATGTCACAAATAACACTCTTCACTCGAGAACAAATATTCATCTGACCAACATGTCTGTTAGTCAGGAATCAAACCCAGACTGCTTGTATATAGACAGGATCACTACCACACACTACAGACTTCTAATTCAATTCTTTAATAGGCCGGTTAGTCTATAGTTATCCTGACTGCTACACCGAAGTTTATGGGTTTGAATCCCACCCAGGTCAAACTTTGCTGTGATGAGCAGGAATGTTTGTTCTATGTGTAAATATGTAATGTATTTAAAAATATAAATGTATATTTATCAGTTGTCTGATAACCGCAGCACAAGCTAATGCTTAGTTTTGTGTCAGATGGCTGTGTGTGAGTTTTCCCAAGATATTTATTTAATCACTTCATTGTGGTGCAATGTAACCAAGCCTGATTAGCTGCTTACTTTAGCTTCCTGTGTAGCCAGTGGAGCATTGTGACCCACATTTAGTACTCAAGAGATTTAAGTAGGTCTTTATGGAATGTATTATTATTATTTTCAGTATTTGATATTGATATATGAGCAAATGTTTAACTTTTTAAAATTTTAAAAAGCAAATTATTAGTTTATTATGTTGGATAATCAGGTGTTTTCACAGGCTAATTATTCATCTAGCCTGAACTAGAATAAAATAGATTGACATTTAACTTTATTTTTCCATAGGCATAGAGGTTTTCGTTTGATTAAGCCCCTGATGATGACCACATTTTGAACATGATTGATTGTGGTTGGAAATATATTCATTGTAGTTTAAATACTTATACATCAATAATGATTACTATTATAGTTTTTATAATATTGATTATTAAAATTTATTTCTTAGCAACGTTTATTAACTATTTTCAGTAACAAATTATTATTGAAATCACACTGTAGAACTTACATGAATATGAACTGCAGAACAGGCTGGTGTGAATTATGTTGTTCAAACATAGTTATATATTTTATTTAACATTTTGAATTAGTTTATTGATCCAATATGAAACAAAAACAAGAGAAATCTATACTTACTTGTCTGTAAGTGTCTTCGATCGTCGGAATATAAGATTCCCTAAATGTTCCTTTGACAAAACGTAAAACCAGAGAACTCTTTCCAACGCCACCAGCACCAAAAACTACGACACGATAATCATTGCTTTGCTCCGGCATCACTGAACTTTATTAGTAAAACGTTTCCCCAAAATCAGGTTTTGAAAACATACATTCAGATTTGAACAGTTTTAACACATCTCTTGTAATTTACAAAGCGCTTTTTCTACCAAGAAATCAAAGCCAAATTGAATATACACATAATATCATATTTTTTTGATTTACAACGCCCAGCCAAAATCAAGTCAACACAAAGTACCCAAAATTTTTTTTATTATAAATTTTATTCATCCACTCACTCACTCTCAAATTAATTAATTCCACAGACTACCTATCACACAAAAGAACACCCATAGGCTATGTATACCTCAAATTAATTTAGGGTTGGCGCATACTTCAATCATTTTGTTTTATCTAATCCTTGTTCATAGGCTGAAGTCGCAGAGATGGCGATAAAATCATAACTCATCTAGATCGTGTCAACCTTTTTTTGACGTAGTCTTCAAGAAGACGCAGTGACTATCGATAAGTTTGCGCAGTTACTACTAGGAGTGAAGCGTATTTACGCCCACAGATTTTGAGAAACATTTGAATTAGTTTCTAGTAAGGCAACGAACGCGTATTGAGCATTTAGGAGTATTGACTCTTTATAAGTACAACGTCTTTAGAAGTATGAATCTCTAATAAATACTGAACATAAAGAAGTATGGACGGAGCGCAATTGTGCAAGTGCGTCAACGCGTATCGAGTATTTAGGAGTATAGACACTTCATAAGTAAGATATCTCTAAAAGTATGAAGTCTCTAATAAGTATGAAGTACGGACGGGAAGAATCGGCCATAGTAACGGCGTAAGTAAAAATGGAGGAGTTAAGAATCTCCGGCAGCGATCAGGCTACCAATCCTTTTACCTACCTAGACTTTTGCATCTGGCAACGTACAACAACAGGACATTGAGGACTGACGAAAAGGTAAAAGAGCTGAAAGAAGATAATTAAACTGTTAAATACTTATGGCGTTTCTAGTCTTTGAAACGCGTATTTACACGTTCTCATACTCTTAAGACTAAGTGTGGATTTTATCAAGTAGTCTAGTCACCTCTAGTTACTGTTACAGATATACTAAACGAATTTGTATGGAACTAAAAATTTCTCGTTCATTATCTGTGGAAAATTGGCATTGCGCTCAAGAAGGAAGAAGGATTAGAAAATTACAAAATTACAAATGGCTTCCGTTTTCAACTTTCGGCTGCCGTAATTCAGAGTTGGCATGGTATTTTGAATCAAGGTTCGTGGATTTATTTCATTTATAATTGCTTAGGTGGATTAGTTAATTAGGATTTCAATTTTATTGTTACTTGAATTGGCCATAACGAATTTGTTTCGTCTTCGAAAACGTGCCGGCTATGTATGGTTTTTTTGTATGTTTTTTGTTGTAATAAGATTTCCTATTACTTTTGCCCTATAATTAATGCTTCTATATACGTCAAGACAACATTTGTGAAGCCTATTCATTGCCATACAAAAATAATTGTTCTTCCCCATTTCAGATTGATCAATTAGACGAGACGAACGTGTTCGATCGAATTGTTGCAGATTATTCGTTCTTGTTAAAATCATGGGTATACAAGATTTACAAACGTGTTTAGAGAATGAAGGTGTAGGCGTGGATTTATTTAGAATCGCCAGAAATCATGCCGGCGGACTTCGTTTGGTACTTGATGCGGAAGGTTGCCTGGATCGCCTTTACGGAGGATATTTTTCAGGTAATCTTTCGGTAGCAATTATAGTTACTCGTAACTTTTAGCTAGATATGCATGAACTATCCATGTTCAAGTATATTTTTATGTTGTTATTAAGATATGATCACACATTATCAAACTACATCATCAAACTTGATGTTACTTTAAATGAACAAATTTCTGTCACTACAGCTTCCTAAGTTTTTTACTTCTATAATATGTGTGGTTAAAATTTTTAAGTTATTCACTATTACAATTGCAGATTGGGCTTGCGGGGGACAGTGGGCACGCTGTGTTCAATTTTTAACTACTTTGGCTCAAGCGCTTGCGGAACATCAAGTAGCCCTCTGTGTTTGCTTCAATGGGGCCCATCCTACACCACCAGCATTGCCTCAACACTGGATCCAAACTCAATCAACCTATAGGCAAAGAGTCAATTCTGTTAGTACAAAAAGATGAGAAATAAAATTTACATTATTACTAAAAAATAAAATTTATTTTTATTTTTACAACATATTAAAAATTTCTGTCATAGGTATTGCGGCACATTGTCACAAAGGGAACTCCCCCTCCTAAGGTCTGGTGGGTACCACCAACTGGTCTCCATTCCTGCTTAAGAACTGCTTTGAGATATCTCAATATTCCCATTGTAAGTAACTGTTTAGTCTGGTATTTGCTTATAATTTTGTTCAGTTATCAATAGAGTATAAACTTTACAGATGGTTTCTTCTGATGATCATTGCCAAGAAGTAATTGGGTTGTGCCGTGAGAAGACATACGCTGGACTTGTAGGTGCTTCCGGGGAATATTTAGTGTTTCAACCACCAAGATACTTCAGTTCTTCTCAGTTGAAACTTACTTATCGTGTGCGTATACAACCTGAGCTTAAATAATATATTTTGCTACTGATGTATAAACAATAATTTAATTTATTTTTCCCTAGTCTTCTTTAGAGACCAAGGAGTACATGGTACATGAATTGCCGAAAGTGTTAGATGTACCACAAGATAGACTTTGTTTGATGGCAGCTTTACTTGGTGGGACTATTTTATCTGAGCAAAGTCTTACTGACTTTTATAAACGCTTGGGCATGACACAAAAGAAGGTAAAATGAATACAGTTATACTTAGTAAAAATACTGTTTGGTGTAGTGCGTTTTTCTCATTCAGACTAAACTCTTAAACCAACTAGTGGATGACAATGTAACAGTTTTGTAATACAACAGTCACATTGCATG
Source organism: Asbolis capucinus (assembly GCA_018249125.1). Classification (NCBI taxonomy): domain Eukaryota; kingdom Metazoa; phylum Arthropoda; class Insecta; order Lepidoptera; family Hesperiidae; genus Asbolis; species Asbolis capucinus. The sequence continues at coordinate 8,331 of DWJZ01000838.1, forward strand.
TTTAATCCACTAATGTCTTGGGTTTTTATAAATTTTTGACAAAAAGTCCCATATTATTACAATGAAACACTAAATAACGGGCTGTATATAAAATGTATGTCATTTTAAAGGCCCTCATTATTTTCAGCAACAAACTCCTCCAGAATCTATGATCAAATCCGTGTGCCAGTTTGTGCGTGAATTACCATCTTCTGATATTGATGCTGCATGTATTGAGATATTTGGTGATCTGAATGATCTCCGTGCCGCTAAACTTAAACAAGCAGTCAAATATTACTTGAATGGCACCAAAGATGGATTCCTTAAATACAGAACTGCAACTGGTAAGTCCTCACAAAAAAATTACAGTATTTATTCTATATTATAATTATGTGATTATAAATAATACAATAAGTTTTCTAGTACTTAATTATATCTCACTATTAAAAATTTCTTTACCGTCTAGAAAAAAGCATATTTGAATATTTTCTGTCTCATTGTTCCAGGCCGTCGTCCAAGACATAATAAGAAAAATCAAAAGTCCGAACTCAGCCCTCAGTCCACTTCTGCTGATTTGGACACCTCCAAATTAGCCGCTGAATCATCTGAACATGAGGTTTCTTTTTTTGTCAGCTCATTGAATTATAGCTATGGTCATCCACGCCTTTTACATCATAATGTTTTTAAATTGGCAGTACTTGTTTGCATGTGCGCTATCAGTAATCTTAAATACAATTCCATGTATTCAGAGTGCTCATTATGTTTTGTTTAGATTTAATTTGGTTTTACAATTTGATTTAGTATATCATTATCATTCTAGGAGTTTTCTGTTCCCTTTACTATTATTTCTGATATTTTTTTCATTTCGCACCTGGAATTGTTTGAAAAAAATTGGTAATAAATAACTTACAGCAAAAAGGCTTGGAGGATTACAAATTGGCTACAGCCAATGCATCAATTAATGCAGACTTTAGCATGGAAGACCAGTCTCGAGACATGAGTCAGAGTCTCGCCGCGATGTCTCTGGACGGTGGTGACGTAGCAGCCTCGCAGTCCATCAGGTCATTGGATAAAAACGAGAAACCTACATTTAAAGAGGTCTGATTATTTTATTATTTGTATGTGTCTATCGTACTATCTCATCGCAAATTCAAGTCATTCATGTTGTCTTAGCAACTAATAGCCAATCAAGAAAGTAAAAAAACTAAGTACTTACATTATATCGCACATAATACGCTTAATTAAAAATATTGAAAAACAAGCTTTAATTACACGGCCCTAAATTGAAGAAACATAAAAAATTTCGTAACCATATTGTTAACCGTTGTGGAGTTCCCTTGTCCGAAGACCATCCTGAGCATAGCAGATAGTGTGAATCATAAAAATATCATCGGAACTAATGTTATAGTGTATGCTATAGACAATAACTAATTATCGTCGGCGCACAGAAATATGCACAGAATCTGCATTCACACAGACTTGAAATAACACGTAAATAACATAATTTTTTAGAATAACTGTTGGGTAATTTCATTGTTATATGAATTTCAAACAAAAAGTGCATAATTTTCATCATCTTACTCTTATCATAATTTTTTGGCGCTGGCGAAACATGTTTTCCTCCACAATTCTGTCCTGTCAGCCATTCTTTACTCTCTTAATATTCGTATATTCTCTCAATCTGTCCATACTTTCTTTGACCGTAAGTCTCCTTCGCCATTATAATTGTCATATATATTTCTTTTGCCTCGACATTGATGAAATTTGGTTCCCTTTCGGTTTTTCTGTTATTCCTGCTACTAACTTCCCCTTATATACATCATCTCAACATTGTTACACGTACACGCAACATTGTACACGCATTCGTATCATGCGACATGGCGGCACATTTCAAGTTATAGGCTGTTATGTTTTTGCCGCCCTTACCTCTACTGTTGTTAGTTTCTAAAATAAAGCATAATTATAATTTATGAATTATACTAATAATAATAGTTGTTTAACTTTTCCGCTCTTTGCAACCAGCAGCAGTTCACAGCGTTTTCTCACACGACTGGTCTCCGCATCCCGTGTGTATGAGACAAACGTTGACACTAAATTGACATATTATACACTAACCTTACAAGTATAATGAACAATTTCGTTGAGATAATACGAGAAGTCGTTTTTTAGAACATATATTTAAAATTAATTGGGTAAAGTAAATAAAACGGTTCGCAAATTTGCCGCTGTATAAATTTGTCGCCGGGTGCTGCCCTTACCAATTCCATGGGTACTTTAAAACGTACAGAATACAGAAGGTTTTACTTATATTTCTACGGTCGGTCGCTTGCCTCACACTAACTTTCTTATGGGGGTTCCCTAGGCAAGTTTGGACTTAAACGTAAATTTTATTTTTTTCTTTCGCACCCAAACAAAAATGGTGTGGCATATAAATGATCGGTTTCAGTAGTGCGTACGACCAACCATTCTCATATCATAAGAATGTCCTGTATGTGTGGGTAATGACCTTGATGTGCAGTTTTAAGCATGTTATGCTATAATATGCTGATGAATAGAAACATATGAACAGAATCGATTATGTTTTGATCAATAAACACTTAAAATCAATTATAACAGTTATTAATTAAATGTAATCAAATATAGTAATAAAATCATATATCATTTATTTTTTGCTTAGTCTATTACCCTGATATTATTAAACAATTGTTCAATCATGATTCCAGAGCATTCCAAGTACAAGCAAGCAAATCCACAGCGATGACAACTGTCCCCCCGCTCCAGCAGAGGTGCTCCGTACTTGCGCTGAACGCCACGCTCGTGGACTGATGCACCCTCAGATGCTCTCCATACTCACGCATCGCCAGATCACCCTGCCCGTGCTTATGGAAGATGACAACCATCGAGAGATACCTTCGATCCACCATTTCTTCAGACCTATCAGGCAGAATGTGTATGCTATTCTGTATAACATGCATCATCACCGTTTTATGTCTCAGCGTGCTAAAGGTAATAAATAGCCATTTATTTTAATATACACCAGGGGTGAGCAACCTTTTGAATTAAAGGACCAATTTTAAATTAGAATTTTGCTAGAGGGCCGCACATAGATTAGCAATATTTTTACATAATGAAATCTACATAACGCTTTAGACTTACTATGTAAAGTTTTTATATATTTGCAAAGTTTTTGTATTATAATAGTTTCTTATGTTGTACTATTCTATGTTTTGACACAGTGTTTGATCTTCTAAGAATATAAAAATTTAATTTTAAAAGGCTCAAAGCGCTGCATGCGGCCCGCGGGCCGCGTGTTGCTCACCCTGATATATACCTTATATATTTCTTTTTAAGCATTGAAGATTTATTTCAGATGAGGGTACGGCAAGCTCGTCTTTCAATCATGAACGTCCGTGCACTGTGCAAGTGGCTGAATGGATATATTCACGTATTAATCCTGGAAAGAGCCCTGAAATGGTTCCGGGAATCGTCCTGGACTGGCCGGTGCCCACTGTGCAGAGACTTTGGTTTGGGTGAGTATTTTTAAATATCTTTGGGTCAAAGACGAAATACCATTGGGGTAAGACGAAATAACATTGAGATCTACGAAAATAGTTACTCGTGATTTTCAACTATCATAGTTGTGGGTACTAAATATTTTAAAAGGCTTTTCGAAGATATCTTCCTGTCACTCCATGTAAATCACCGTATCTTTTTGTGTACTCTTCCCTCTGTAGACGTTACGTAACACCGAAGTGAAGTTTATTACCTTAATGTCTTATTTTGCGGAAAGTTGTTACAATTCTCCTGTTAACCAAAATAAATATAATCAAATTATAACAGACTAGAAACTGCACTCGCTTCGCTTCGAAAGAATCAGTTACCAAAAAAGTAGTTATTGTGACATAACTCTAAGAGTTAGACATACGGTATTGCGGATCTATTTGTATATATACTGATGTCCTTTATAAAACTGAAGTACAACATATTGCTCTATTGTCAATCATTTCCGCAGTGTACGCGATATAAGAATTTTTTTTTGGTACTTTTTCACACGTTGGGTTACATTGTCGAAATTATCACGCGGATCCCTAATTTTTCTCGTATTAAATATAGCCTATGTTCATCAGGGATAATGTAGGATTCTAATGTTATTAGATTTTTTAAAACAGTCCAGTAGTTTTGGAGCCTATTCAATTCAAACAAACAAACTTTCCTCGTTATAATATTAGTGTAGATAAATTAAAAAATACAATTTTACGTAACGCGTTGTTAGAAATTCTCCGCCCTTGCAACGCAACGTAACGTGTTACAAAACCCTCTCCCCCGAATTGTGTTACCTAATACTTTGACAACTTGTGAAAACTGTAATGGGTTACGATAACTATTGTACTCAACGCTTCGTGATCTAATAGTGTCAAAAAAATTCTAAGAATAACATAACATAATACCCGTCAATGTTTTAAAATTGTTATATGCTGTATGTAATATCTGTTTACCTAATTATTAACTTAATGTTATATCGACAGCACTGCTCAAGATGACAAATGCCGTCGAATGCGCGCTTTCCTGTCCTGCATGAGGTCTGACACTCCGCTGATGTTGAATACAACTTATGTCCCCCAACATCTGCTGATACTGGCTGCAGTTCTCAGGTAACAATTTAACATCCGTTAATTTACTTTTATTATACACAAAAATAAATAAAGGGTCTGTAGCTTGGTGACCATGTGAATTTACAGTTTATCGGTTTGGTTCTTGGTGAAGATATTTATGTGATAGATGAGTATTTGTTGGCGGGTCATAATAATTATTTTTTTGATGTTGTTTGTCTCAGTTCTGATCAGGAAATCCTAGTGGGAGGGTATGAGTGTGCAAGCATTAGTATTTTTTTTTATTAGCTTTTTATTATCTTAAAATAATTCTGCGCTTCGAACAATTTAATAATATATCTTGCCTTTTTCAGATTCATAATGACTTCTCAAATTCAGATCCTGCGGCGACCAGAATTGGATGCATTCTTGGCTACAGCATTCTCCAATGATCTCATGAATGCTTTGCATTTGCAAGAAATGACCGTTAGTATTATAGACATATATTATTTCTTTATAAAATATTACACATAGGAGGAACATGATACTTTGTAAAAAGGCTTCTGTATAAACAATGTGTTGTAGCAGCAACTGATCCCCCAAAAATATTGAAATTATATTATAATTATCTTTGGACAACTCGCATGTGGCGATCCGTCCCCAAAAAAAGCGTTAGCTTGTACAATGGCGATCAGATAACTGATAAAAATTCATATATATTTTTAAATACATACTTAAATAGATATTTCTATAACACACCCAGACACACAGAACAAACATTTCTGCTCATCATGGAAAAGTTTGACCTAGGTGAAAATCGGACCCCTGACCTTCGGTGTACCAGTCAGGTTCACTAACTACTAGACCAACCAGCCTGTCTATATACATGTATGAACATAAAATTATCGGCAAAAAGCTAGTGCACCTCACCCACATACACCGCAACCTCGTACATCACAACGTGGTACACCACAACCTCGTATACCGCAACCTCATACACCATACTCTCGTACACCTGCCCGTGGGGACAGTATAGACGTATCGCAGGGCGTGTCGCAGGTGAGCGGCATCAGCTCGCGCGGCGTGCAGCTGGGCGCCCTGGTAATGGCGGGCGCAGAGGCTGCGTTGCTGGCCAACGACGCGTGCGGCGCTCCTGTGCCCTGGCTCGTAGCCGCCCCCTGGCTCTACTTCGACGGTAAGCTGCTGCAGCGGAACCTGCATCGAGCTGCCCACTGCAAGCATCTCGCGCAGCTCTGTGATAATCATCTTGATACTGTTGTTAAGGTAAGAGGAATAGATTGGACTTATTTCTTCAAAATACTTATAATAAAAAAATAAAAAAATGTAATATCTCAAAATAGAAATTAAAGTTTTTCATAATAATTCAATCTTAAGTTTGGTGTTCTTGATATGTTCGAGGTATTTTTACCCCATATACAGTAGGTAGCTGGAGATCAGTAGTGATGCCGTCGCCAAATGAATGATTGGCTGGGCAAGAATTTAAAATGGATATATGTATGTTCCTTCATAATCAATATCATATTTATTTTGCGTGTGACATGCAACTCAAAATTCCAATGCTGGAGGTATAAGCGTGTTGCATAAGCTGGAGGTATAAACGTGTTAAGGGTATATGTATTTCTAGAAGACAATCATTCTCCATATTCAAAAACAGATGAAATTACTGACTGCATAGAATCTTAATTTTTTTTTCTAATTGCTCCAACTACAATGTGTTTTGGTATGAGTGGACGTTATCGTCAAACTAAGAGCCTTATTTTGTGCAGGTGGAGCGCATGCGCAAGGCGATCCTAGAGGGTCTGGAAGTGGAGTTCGCGATGCCGCCGCTGCCGCTGGTGGGCGTAGTGGGTGAGCCGCTGGGCTGGGCGGGCCGCGGCCGCGGGCGGGGCGCGCGCCTCGAGATAGCGGGCGTCGTCGTCGGACAGTGGGGCGGCGGGAGCTATCCTGCCAGGACCACCAGATATCCACCACAGGTTACCTTTTTGTTTTTATTACAAATCGTACTAAAAATAACAAATTAAGAAAAAAAATGTTTTGGGATTTTGGGCACGAAAAATAATCCCCGGCTCGCTTTAAGTTTTTGAAACCGAATCTCCTTATTGGTTTTGAATATAGAAACGGAAACTAAAAGCGACATACCCACATATATATTTTGTTTTTTATAAACTCAAATATTCATGACTTTTTGCAATTATATATTTATGAAAATACAGATAAATGGTGTTAAGGTCGTATGGGTAAATATTCATTTTAAAGTTCACCGTATGTAGTATAGACTATATTGCTTGTTGTTCACGTGCGTGACCACTTCCTAAAAAATTACTGGTCTGCTATTTGCCTGGTCTACAGCATAAAAATGTTCATTCAATTATAGGTGAGCTACGTGGGGTATACTCCGCCGCCACGCAATGCGTACGGCGGTCGCGGGTGGCGCGGGGGTCGCGGGCGGGGTCGCGGAGGTCGCGGCGCCACGCGGGGGTCGCGCGCGCCGCGCCGCCCGCGTCGCGACAACGACGAGCCCGTGAAGCCCGCCACGCTATCGCTCAATGGGTAATGTACCATCATATTTGGAAGGGGTGTTTTTAAGTTAATTAATTTATCTCGTTAGATGAGACAGCTGACAGCTGAGTTAAATATATTTCGTGCAAATTCATTCTGTGACGTTTATTGGAGGTGGTGTTATTAAAATTAATTTATTTATCTCACCTAAGGAACGGACAGCTGAATTGATGTAAATAATTTCGTGCAGATTCATTTTGGGATGTTTACCATACATAAAATTTTACAAATTTGTTTGGTAAATATTACAGTTAGAGTATAAGTATCGATACTAAGTGATCTGTAAGTGGCTGTGTTAACTGCCGCATAAAGTTGTTTAATGGTTAATAATATTGCTCTATAAAAGTATTTTTTATATAGATATACTGTATTAAGGAATACAGTATCTTTCATGGTAGTGTGCGTAATGTTTTTATTTAATATTAGAATGTGTTTTCAATGCATTATTAATTAAAACATTAACCACTCGTACTTCATATAAACTTTTACTGTGTCAAACTTCTGACTGTGTCCTCTCTCTGGATAATATTTGTAAAACGGGGCACAAAGTTTTTGCTTCAAATTGTGCAGGCTAACTCTTTACATACAATATTGATGTTTTCGTAATATTAATATTTCGTAATATTATTATATAGTAATATTTGTGATATCAATATATAGTACTATTCGTAATATTAATATGCAGGTATTTTTTACAGTAAAACTGTGAGACCTGAGGATGTAAATGCTCAGGTTGAGGACAGCAGTCCCATTGAAGATAATATCGCTCCGGATACTGACGTAGAAGGTAAATAAAATGATCATTCATGTATTATTGCAAAATTATTTTGGTCTTTAAGGTATCAATCAATAATGATCTATTTATGTACTCATTTTTGTTATTATTAGTTTTTGCTAATTAATATGTATTTGTGTAACTTATGCTTGTTATATAGTAAGTATTTATATTAAAACCATGTTTATCCAACACTCAACACAATTTATTGTGCTGGATTAACATGCAAAATGTCGATATTTCTATGTCTTCCCCACTTCAAAAAGCGGATTGATTAGTTTCCTCTCGGTTAGAAATGTGTTGCTGACACCCAGTCTATGGAGGTGATCTTACCATCCATCCATCATCATCCGTTACGGATCCCCAATTCCTTGATTACACACATTTCTTGCATATTATACCACAAAGTAATGGATATATAAGACATTCTTATATCTCGTCTGATCCTATCTGAATATCAAAACGGCCAGTGCATATGATTTCATAACAACCTAGTGTTATCAATATTCCTTTTCATTATTAAATGGGTACCATTAGGTCAATTCAGACTACTGATTTACAACAACAAACCCTTTGCTTACTTCAAAATAGTTGAGGTTCGTGAATTTGTTTCTTTTAATGAACATAACTGTTATGTTAACTAATTTAAATAAAATAATATCAATGTATTATAATATACATATAATATCATAATAGCATCGCGTTCAAATCAGATCAGTTTACTTACGGACAAATACACAAAAATCCATATAAAATAAAATAACCGTAGTAATGGTTTCTCCTAAATATCTTCCAAGTACAAACAGCGTTTAGTTAAAGATTTATTACCTGTACAAGGTTATGTACCTATTATAATAATGAAATTACTTGTTACTGAAATCACATGTTCTGGTCTATAATATAATAAAATATATTATATATTTTATAGAATATGTATATGATATATGATATGTTTTATTTATAGGATCTCAACCTCAGAAAATGAAAGGTGGTAAGAATGTTAAGAAGAATGTTGCAAAGGGGAAAAAGAAGAACAGCAATCAGAAGACTGACGTAGCTCAATCATTAGAGGCGAACGGTCCTCTCGATAAGAACAAGGTGACTGCTGAGTAACTTGCTAATGACGTACAAACAAACAACCAGACAAGACTATTAAGATCCCCCCAAGGTAGCACACATTTTAGTTAGAAATCTTTCGCGTTGTATTTTTAACTACAGATCATTAATTCTAGGTGGCGGAGCTTAGTCATATATCTGAAAAGGAACACATTGGTCAAGGCGACGCGCCAGTTTCTAACTAAAGTGCTTTAACTACCCAAAGGTAAAAATTGTACATTTTATTTTACTGTATACCATTATCTTCTACTTGTTTATCAATTTTAGTATTTCACAGTTACTTGGTTTTTTATTAGGGTCGGCTGTCACAACATACTTTGTGTTTAGTATGTACTTTTTGAGTTTGCTTGTTGTATTATTAAGTTACTATTTTGTTGTTAAATTCTTACATTTTCATTCAGCACTATCTAATGACATGTCTTAATGAAATCATAAATGGACACATTCAGCGTGTATTTCTTGCAATTTGCATACAGAAAATAACATCTATAATGCCATTGTTATTCCAAATGTGTGGATATATTGAATGGTAAATGCACCATTTTTATTGTATGCGTGCCTCAACATCTAAAAGACTTCTCGATATTGAGACTGATTTTATATTTATTAATTGACACTTTAGTGATCAATTGTAATATTAAAGACAAGCGACTAGTGGAGCCACTCGAAGGCTTCAATCCCTATTAAGACGGAATGGACCTTTGGTTATTTTGTGATATGCCAAATATAAACATAATAATTTATTAAGTATTAAGGTCTTAAGTAGTCCGCAGCAAATAACAAAATATCCAAAACGGTCCTTATTTATTGAGCTAGTACAATGATATCTTTTATAAAAGATAAGTACCTCAAAACACCCATAAATTGACACGTGATAATTAGAAAATATATATTAATAAATTAACATGTTTATTGTTAAGTCATTGATGATTGAAAGTGAGATGACTTAGTAAGGAATATGTTTAGTTTAGTATATGAAGTACTGAGTCAGCATTATTTATTTACCAAGTATATTTACATTTTACCAAATTATTTTTATTTCTGAGCTTGGTTTGGTCTATGTAATCTGTTTTATGGAACTCGTGCAGGACATTGGAGCAATATTTATGTTAAGTCTGATTGCATGTGTATAGCGGCTAATTGATTGTTACAGTATTGAATGTCGTTTTGATTACACGGGCTAAACCAACCGTCTTCAGACTTGTTTTTAGGACTTCTTGGTATATATTTAGGCAATATTGAATGAATAAGTGAATGTTGACTAAATTTAAGTCTTGTTGGAATGTAACTGCTTTCACACATGAATAAATAATATATTGGACATATCAATCCTGCGATGATTACCAAAACTACTATTAAGCGTTCGTTTTTATGAGGTCCTAGCTGTTGTTTATGTGTGAAAACAGTTAAAGCCTTGTTGGGCTGTGTGGGTATCAAAAGTTTATCATCCTCATTTGAAATTTTGGAATATTTTGGTAAGACCATGTTTATGTGAAACATATACCTCTGAGGTAGGTAGGGATGATAAAATTAGTATAGAAATTGCATTTATTGAAAGATGGTTGGTGCTTTGAAATTAGTCTGTGGGACTGCCTGAAACGAGTCTGAAACTCATAGATTTAAGTCTAACGATAGACGTTTAATGAAACTGAAGCAACATTCGCAAGTTGAGCCTTCCACATCCTATAGGGTATTATTTCGATAGAAAATCTTAGACTTGTTAGTGATATATTTATATGCATTTTAGGATACTCAAAACTGCGAATGTTGTTGATCTTTATATGTATTTTTGTAAATTTGTTATATTGTTATACTTAAATTTAGCTGGAATGACTAACAAAAACTTTCGAGACAAAGTCTTGCTACGGATTCGACCTGTGTTGTAAACTAGTCGAAACGAACAGCATGCCCAGTTACATTCCAATTCGATTACACGATTGTTCTGTTGCGAGTTGAACAATCGATACCAGAATGGAACTAAATGAAGACTTTACAATTTGGAACGCTTGTACCACGGCTGGAACATAGATACAATATGTTGCCACAATAACATATACTTGGTTTTATCAATGGAACCTCAATCAGAAGTAATGAATACGAACAAAGCGGCCTCCTGCCACTGATGATTGCCAAATATAGCAAAAGTTGTTTAGAGTTCGGCGTGAGAGGGTGCCTATACTATATAAACATTATATTATTGCTTGCTTATTAATAAACACTATGTGTAGCGATTAGAATTTTAACTTGAATGTATTTTGATTTGTTTAAGAATTATGTGTAACTTCAAATAAAAGCATGTTAGAGGGTTGGTATAATATATCTCGTGGGAGATAGTATTTTAATTATATTAGACGGTTACCCGGAAGGCACGATTTGTATCAAAATTTATTCCAATACACGTATATTCCAGTCGTATAGAAGATGCCTTTTGGGTTATCTACCATAATTGTTCTGCTTAATATATGAATACTTCGTCACATATTTTAAATGTAACGTTAGTGGTGATTCCGAGAAGGAAGTAGATTTTATTTTTTCTCTTAAATCCATTATTCACTATAGTTTTAGATTATTAAACAGTATAATACCTTTACTCCATTTAATAAACTTGTTTGCTTACAAATTGTCACTTAATATTGTCAACCTAATATTAAAATATATTAGAAATACTTGTCATGTATTACCTACATTTTCGTAATTGAAGTAGCAAACATGGAACTGTGGCTTTTTTGAAAACACTTATAACTTAAATACACAAACCTGCATGTTATGACAAAGTTTCAAAATGTTCATCAGTAATAAGTTCATTAACCAAAAAATTGGATGAATTTAAATTGTAAAGAGTTGTACTTGTCTTCAAATAAAACGTTCCATTATATCAAGTGTTTTATTTCAGTCACTCAGTTTTAATCGTTTGTGTATCTCTGCAACGGTGGTCCCTTCAATATTTGCAACGTGATTTATAACAATTTGAGTCGCATCTTTTATGTCATTGTATTGGTGTAATAGTTTTACATGGATTTGCGATTTATTTGATTCATTTAAAAGTTTATCAATTTTAGATTCTGTTTCGGTAAGTTTCGCATACATTTCCTGCAATGGTATTGCCATCTGAAATAAAAAAAATAAAAATGATTACTCAAGTCTCAAAATTCTTGTCTCACAATGAGCAAGGTGGCAATTTCACTAAATGAGTAAAATAGTAAAAGTTCACAGTTTAGATCGAAATAATAGCTTCTTTAATATATGAAAAAAAAGGTGTTGAGTATCTTGAATGTGGCTAATGTTGAGAAAAAAAAAAGCTGATGGATGGATGGATGTAATGGTGCAAATTTATTATCATTGTCTAGATGACATAAAATGCAATGATTGAAATAGTGGCTAAATGAAGGACAAGGAGGCTTGGTTAGATATACTCCACGGATAGGTCATTTGGTGAGGACCAATTCACATTGGAGCAGCATGCTGAAGTATACTCTAGACCTCTGTTATATGGAAACCCATACGTAGTAGTAGACTCTTGACTAAAACCAAAGAGTCGGGTGGGCCTTATAATTACATATATTACTATACATACATATTAATACGACTACTAATTTTTATGTTACGGGACTAATGAGTATGACACGTTTATACGGTTACAACAAGCAAGCTGCTTCCATTGCAAATATGGTAAATTTACACAAAAAACTCATAAATCTCATACAGTTTAGGTTTGCAATAAAGAAAACAAAGTTAGTTTTTTTATATTTATTGATCAATATCAAAAACTTTTTCATCATTATCAACACCCATGGCACATGCCAACATACTGTTAATGTGCCTGCCTTCTTCAGCCTTAAATATGTAACCATTAGCCTTATCAACTAAATTCTTTACTGACATCAAACTCTTTTCATCAAACATATTGACCAGCTGAAATGTTACCAGGCTGTAGTTTTGTATAACAGAAACTAACGCACTATTCAATTTCTTGTACTTCATAGTGAACTTATCTGAATCCAGGCAATCTATTAAATAATCTAAATCTAATACTTCAGTGTAAAAATCAATTCCAAATTGTAATTTATCGGCGTGTTTTTTCAATAAATCTATTTTGGTTAGCAAGTTGATATGAGGCAATCCTAATTTCAGCATAGCATTTAAAGACAATGTTAGTGCTGCTATAAACTTTCCTGCATCAGAACAATGGTGTGAATCAATAAGATGAACAACACATAATTGGAGGTTTCTTTCCATAGTTAACTTTGACAGAATATTATTCAGAACATCATAATGGCTGTAGAGTTCCACTTGTCCTGGTAAATCAAATATATAATTTGTTGAGTGGTCACCAATTATTTGATCCAATAGCCAATCCATATTTTTTTCTAAAAATTCCATGCAGTATATTAATGCTCCATTGGGCCCTAAATTTTGTGTTTCCATTACTTCTTCCAGGAGTATAAGTGACCTAATATCAATATCAGCTTTGTAAGAGTTTCCATCATTAGCAGGATCTAAGTTTATAACAACAGTTTTTCTCCCAAGCTTTTTTAATAATTTTGACATTCCATTGCAGTATGTAGTTTTTCCAGAACCTGGTGGACCCAATATTACTTGACCAAAGTATTTGTTTGATATTTTAAATCTCTTTGCAGCATTCATATTCAGTTATTTGAATCAGTCCCTTCTTTTTTTAAGTCCAATATGATGTCCTTGCAAGCTTTAACGGTCTCTATGTCATAGGATTTTAGACTCAGGAAAATGCATAAAGGTTTTGTTATTTTAATAGCTTCTGCCAAATATCTTGCTGCAACTTGATGTTCCTCTCCTGAAGCACCAAAAACAACTTTGGTTGTATAAACATCATTAGAACCGAGAGGGCTGTGAACTTGATCCCTTTGAACCATGAACAAAGTACCAATTTTTTGATACTGGGATGCAATTATAAAAGTTTTATCAGTAAATTCAGCAACAACAATTTCCGTATGAATTTCATCAATATCTGCTGCTATAGATTTGAAAAACTTTTGTTCACTGCCTTCCTCTGGACGTGTTAAAGATAACTTATTCATTACATCTAATAGTTCCATCTAAAATATGAATGTGAAGTTTAAATAAATAATTTCGTTTAGGATTTAATATAAGCAGTGAAAAATTATGCATGTTCATGGTTTGTCGAATTCTAAAAACCGAGAGGGAAACAGAAAACAAACCTCACTTCCCTTTGACCTTGCTTATTGTATGAGAAATTAGAATTTCTAGTTTTAGCCATAGCAGAATCACAATATCAAAATAAAGAGTCAAATAATTATTAAATTACATTACTAACCTTTAAAATCTAGTGATTATTGTCAAAGCCAAAATCAGGCTATACAGTTCTGTACTAAAATGCAAGTAATTTCTGTCTAAATTTAGCCAACTGAAAAGTACTGCCTGCTGGGATCGAGATGGACAATATCCGTTTGTTTTACTCTAATCAATTATACAATTGGACATTTATTAAAAAAAATGTAAACGATAAAACATATCAATGACTTTTTTTTTGTTATTAATGTTTAATAGCCTTGGACTTTTGGCATACAGCCACGTATTCAGTAGGGAAATGGACATTTCTGTGTACTGCTCGTAGAAATCACTAGTGCGGTAGTGGTGCGGTTAAAAACAGGATTTGTGAATTGTGTATGGATTAGGTTAAATCGCGAACGCTGATGGATATTTATTTGTAGTGGTAGGTTAGGTAGTGGCAATGGAATAGTAATATTGATCGTATTCACAACTCTAAATTGAAAGATCTAGAAATGATCATCTCCGTTAGGTAGGATAGGAGTAATATATTTTATATTCTGTTTACTACCTTCCTAGTACTTACGTTATAGTTTCTCAGATATTTTCAATAATTTCTTCACAGAGCTTGAGAGCCGGTGGCTCCAAGTAAATTCTTAATAATATTTTAGAAGTCTGTGCAAAAATGCGATAAAGCTGTCAAATCGTATAATCTGTAATTTGTTGTTAAAATCGATCAACTGTCTATTTAACGCAGTTTACGGAATCTAATTTGTAATTGTGATAAATTTAACATTTGTTTAAAGTTATATGATTATTATAACTTAAACTAGAAGGAATCCTGATATGTCGTCGATAGACTTTGATCCATCGATTAAACTTTGTTTGAAATACCTACATTCAAGTAGTTCAGATTCTACAGAACAACTGAGGCTAACTTTAGACGATATAATCCGGCAAACTTACGGAAATGCTAAAACTCTTGGAAATGTACTGCCGAAGAAATATCTTAATGAGGAGAAAATGGAGTCACCGTCTAGGTCTAAACATAAAAGTGACAAAGGGTCAAGTAACGTGAAAACGGTGCCAATACCGCAGCCAAGTCCGCAACAAATTCAAATCCCTGAAAGAGAGGATGACGATGGCTCTGGATTAGATGGCGAGCTTGCTTTTGATTTGTTGGAGGAAGACCTGACGTGTGCAGTTTGCAGGCAGATAGCTGTGCAAGCTGGTAACCGCTTAGTGGAATGTGGAGTCTGCCGAGCATTGTACCACCAGGTATCATTTTTTCAATAACTATACAGACGTATGCCACTTAATGTTATTATTTTCAGTAAATTGTGAAAAAAGTGTGAAAATTGGCTTGGGGATTTGACAGAGGGGAGAAAAGTTCTTCATGAATGATAATAAAAGCACAACACTTTGAATTCATGCACTAGAGGTGGTATTGTTGGGGAAGAGGGATGTGTACCATGAGGAAGAGGTTGTGGTAGAGAGCTAATAAATGATTGTTTTTTTTTAACTCCCAATCATATTATAGTATAGTATACCTTTTCTCTTCTTATTTTTTCATTATAACATTCTTATTAAAAACCTTACTGCCTTACATAGTACCTGGTGGCATGAAAAACACAAACACATGCCACTATTGACCCATTATTGCTTTGAGTTATTAATGGAATCTTTGCTAGGGCCTCTTGTAATGAGTGGCAATAGATTTGAACCTGGAAGTGGTTGTAAAATGTGAAGTGACTGTTGTCAATTTAATACTCCTACTGTTTCTGACTTTAGACATTTCGGTTAATACAACAAAATATATTGTATAAAATTATATTGAATGGTTTTCAGGATTGTCACAAACCAGTCATCAGCGATAATGACATAGGTTCCGGGTGGCAGTGCGCTACATGCCTCGCTTCCCAAGGGTTTGCTGTAGGATTTGCTACTAAGACAACACCTGCTAAATCACCTACACATATATCAGAATCCACAACACCAGTGAAGATTTCTTCCAGTAGTTCTGCATCTTCATCACCTTCAAAAGTTGTGACACCAAACATCAACATCATCTCAGCTGATAAAAGACTGCAAAACATGAAGAAAAAAGCTGCAAAACAGCATGAAAAGAAAAAAAGCAAATGATATAAGGCTAACTTCCATATGCCTCAACTGTAAATAATTACTAATATTCTGATGTGGGCAGTGTACCATGTGGTATTAGTGAATTAAAAAATAAGCAAATTGACTTTTTTGAACATTTCGTTCAATACAATAAATTAATACTATAACATAACAATATTTAATTATCTAAATATATATAAAACTCTAAGGTGACTGACTGACATAGTGATCTATCAACACACAGCCCCAACCACTGGAGGGATCGGGCTGAAATTTGGCATGCAGGTAGATGTTATGATGTAGGCATCCGGTAAGAAAGGATTTTGTCAAATTCCACCCACAAGGGGATAAAATAGGGGATGAAAGTTTGTATGAAACTTTGTCAATTTTAAAACCGATCAGGCTGATACTTTGCATTCATATCGCTACTATGACATAGGCATTCTCTAAAAAAGGATTTTGATAGATTCCACCCCATAATTAATAAAAACAATTCTTAACGCGAGCGAAGTCGCGGGCAAAAGCTAGCTATATACATATAATCTGCACCCTTTATACCAAATAAATATCTTTAAAATATTTGTTGTTTTTTTGGAATCCAGCTTACTTATGTCATATTATTTCATCAATATTAATTTTAACATACTAGCCTACTTGGGTGAAAGTCATTAATTTGTTCAAATTGGTTGTTCATTTCATAATAAAAAAATATTTGGAAGGTTCAGTTTTAAAAAGGAGTAACACATGAATACTGTATGTGTACTGTTTCCTTTTTTGCTTTTTTTTTTCACTTTTATATGTTGCAATAGGTAAGCTCGTATATTTCTTTCTTGGTCGGCAACTCGTCGGTGACACCGGTACCTGGTGGCAGTGATTACTTATCAACAGATGAACCAGTATGATCATTTACCTGTTCTTAACTATGCACAAAGATATCAGACAAAATATTTAATTTAAAGGTATATAACAGGATAGGTGGACTGGTGACCTGAAGAAGTCAACGGGTTTCAGCTGGATTAAAAAGGCTCAGGACCGGTCAGAGTGGCGCAAATTAGGAGATAACTATGTCCAACAGTGGACGTGTAAAAGCTGATGGATGGATGGAATAGGATATAGCTCCGTCAGAGTATAAAGCGCTCATGGCTCGGCGTCTTCCGTGAATCCTATGAACCGAAATAAGCAACAGCGGGCGCGGTGGGCAAGAGCAAGGGTGACCGTTGGTGGCCAGATTCTAAAACGGTTGTTCAGATGGGACGTAAAATATTTTCGCCTAATTTGCTGTCGGTCCAGGTTGTTAACGTTAGATACAGGGTCGGATCAAGCCTTCACCTCGAGGGGCGGTCTCGAAGAAAACCGTTTTTCTATTTTGCCACTGCTACTTTAATAAAAATTTAGGTAAACATATTTTTCGCCGTCCTATAGGTACACTTATCAGATCTAGAAACAGGTGACATCGGTCAGATATAGGGTAATTGAGAGAAAAAAGAGTTTGTATCGTACGAGACACAATATAATCATAAATTTTTGAAATTCTGTTTTAAAATAACTTTTCTGCAGAAATTTTGCAGAAGTACCCTATTATGTAAATGTATGTATCGGTATGTGGCCTAAGAATTCCTTCTCCCTGGATCCTCCCTTAGATACCAGTAGTAGTCGTTAAGACGACAGGTGGCAGACAGTTTGCCACCACCTCCAACAATCAACACTAAAGCAGCGAAGTGGAGTATGCTCTGGGCCTCCTCCGTATGAGGAGAGACCAGTGCTCCAATGGGTTGACCAATGGAATTGGTCTATCTTACATGATAGTTAGGTACTTGTACAACAGAAGAATTGCGATATTTTTTATAGTTCGTCATTAGGCAAATTAAAATTTCCTTACAAATTTGCCTTAATCCATCCGTTTAGGGCCAAAACTCAAATCATTTAGGTTGCTTCAGTATACCAATGACCATATACGTCAGGATCGGTACAGATCCTACTGATAACTTTTTAATATATGACTCGCAGAGTCCTAATAAATACCTCTACTTATTTTTAGAGTAGGTACTAAATAGCTACGTACCTACCTTGTACCTACACTTTCTGTACCTACCTACCTTCCGGATTTAGCTGTGGGATTTCCAACAACGTTTCCGAAAACTCAAACTACAACTGGGATCATTAATTTCACGTAAGTAGATATTTCATGTACATTTTTCCGTATTGGGGCGGCTTAGAATACAATTTCCAATGCTCTACTGGCCTACCAGGATGTAATAGAAGGCGTACAGAAGTCAGCTGCTTGGTGGTAGAGCTTCGCGGAAAGATTATTATTATTTTTTTGTAAAGCCCGCCTGGCTGGCTACTACCATCTTGCTTGAATCAGCCGCCTAACGATTAGTCGTGTTCCAGTTGGAGGCTTGAGAGCCACTTATCCACTTTTTCTCCCCGTCCTTCTTCCATCCTCCTCCCCGTTCTTGTCCTGTCTCCTGACGTGGAATGTTCCTGGTTTACCTGAAGTCAGTTGCTGTCGTTATTGACCCTAGTTGCTATGGCAATACACCGCTTCCCTTGGTTCTTTCTCTTCCCTGTGTATGCGGATCTATTATTTCTTTCATGGTAGGCATGGTAGGGTGGTGGTGATGACTTACCATCAGGTGACCCGTCTGCTCGTTTGCTTGTTTATCGCATAAAAAAAGATATACCTATATAAATACACATACTAATGTCAATTTAACTAACTCAAAGTTGTGTGAACTCTGCCAATCCGCACTTGGCCAGCGTGGTGGACTATAGCCTTAACCTTCTCATTCAGAGAAGAGACCCGTGCTCAAT
>DWJZ01000839.1:0-27565 GCA_018249125.1 Asbolis capucinus
ATGTACATACCTATAATTGGCAAGCGTACCAGATAGTTTTATTACATATATTGTATAAGTTTTTGGTGAAATATTGTATGCAAGCTGTTGGTGTGTCAAATAAATAAATAAAAACCTGACTGCTACGCCGAAGGCCGTGGATTCGATCCCTATCTAGGTCAAACTTTTCTGTGACGAGCAGGAATGTTTGTTTGGAGTGTTTGGGTGTAAATATCTATATAAGTATGTATTTAAAAGTATATAGGCTTATCAGTTGTCTGATCACCATAGTAAATCAGGAAACGTAACGAAAAGTTAGATCATTACAGCTACGTCAGGTGCACCGCGTTCCTGAGTGTACCATTATGTATGTAAAGTACATGTCTGCCATATCTGGCGCGCACTCAGTACGGTTTATTAAGGTAACAATATATTATCTATTCTTATATCGCTATATGGACTTTATTGTTTCTGTAACTCACAACATACCAAGCGAACATGCGAACGGTGAAATGCCGTGGAACAAGTAGTCTCAAAATGTAATTCTAACCCATCTAATTTATTTTATATTCGTACCTATTCAAGTCTAATTCCATTATTCTTTGTAATTAACGAATTTTATAAACAAAACGGAACAGTGGTGGATCCAGACATTTACAAAATACCTATAGTTTTAGCACCAATACATAAGTTTTAGTCGATTTTACCTCTACTGTCTGAACATAGGGTGTGGCCCACGCTGGTTGTTCGACCTTACAACATCGAAGTTTGGCGAACCGTTCTACAAATTATGAGTAAAAACTACAAGTCATCGCTTAAATGCGTCGTAGACATCTACCTGCGATATATCAGAAAACAAAACAAAAAATCTTTAATTCTCTATGCAGCCATGAAAGATGCGGCCCTCGGTTCGAGCGCGCTCAGGCAACCACTGGCAACTCAGCCTCTGCGGTAAATCTGCCACGGACAAGGGGAATATTGTATGAGGTAGACATATACCACAAGCTGGTGTTACATTCAATACAACTCTATTACTTATTTTGAACGGCTTGTCGCATTTCACATTCATTTTAATGACATTCTGCGACCATGTTTGATCTATTATGGCCAGATTTTGACATGTAGCTATCACTATAACCATAAACAAATTATTTTAGATTTATATATCTGCCAATCAGACACCACGTGTGCACCAATGCCGTGTGAAGCCATCGTTACAATGTTGCGTACACTTGTTGATTTCACGTTCTTATCTACGAGTACACTAACTGTATCGCCGACTGTTATATCCAAATATTTTTATGATCGGGGACGTACTCTTGTAAGTACGAATTTACCTGCTTCGATATATATTAGTGTGTGTATGAGTTGCATCAACACAAAGAACCAATAGCTGTATAATATTCGATATCGTCATGATGTATTTATCTTCAGATATGTATCGTAATTAGGTTTCAGAATATGTAGTTACATACTTTGCCCCGTCAGCCAGCAGCGTGCGCCGAAAATGGTTAATACGTTATAATTATTAGGGAAGCTTTATTATTTTAACATGATATACATATGAGTAGCTCACATCGAGACATATCTCTTGATACGTTACTGATATTTTAATTCATTATATTTTTAAAAGTAAAAATAAGTAGTGTTCTATTTTGTATTTGTGATATTTAGTGGGCAGCAACGCTGGGTTTGTCTGCTGCTATCTTAGTCGAAGATATATTATTTCGTCACCCCGTCAATATTTTTAACTATATATTTTAGAACTCTGGCTCCACCAACCCTGCCTATGACGGTTCTCCTGAAAACAGTGCGTCACGGAGCACGTCCAAGAAGGAGCTCTCGACAGATTCTACAAAAGTAAAGGTAAATTTCTTTCATATTGTATAATTTCATTTTTCCACAAAACATTTATTAAAGTGTGTGTTGGTAGAAAGTGTTAGTGTAACAAATAATAAATGTAGAGCAGTTAAAAACCCTTATATCCAATTCGGTGTACATCTCCAGCAGATCATTTTAATTTGATTTCTAATGAAAGGCAACGAACAGTACCAGTAGGCACCTGTCGATACTTGCTCAACACCGGGGCCCCTCCGTCGTGTTCCTCCTAATATATCAACTGACAAGTGCACCGTGTTGTGGTGATTGCTGTATCCAGCAGCTGCAACATTTAGGTATATAATAATACTAGCTGACCCGGCAGACGTTGTCCTGCTCAATTAGTTAAAATGTTTTGAACCAGATATGCCCACGAATCCTATGCATGGAATTTATTTCTTCGATAAGCTACCGACATTTTAATAAACAATTTTGACTGTGATAAATTCTTTATTTCTGAGACGAGCACGCACGCACGCATAGACAAACAGTCCAAACTTCTAGGAATGTACGTTTTATTCTTTAATAGCAATAGTAACTTTGAAGAAAGCCCTAGTTTAAGTTTCTTCGTTTCATACATTTGACAAATGAAATATTATTATTGGTTTCCTACCAACTATAACACTCGCGGTGCGTGCAGGACTTGCCCTAGAGTGACACTAATGGTAGCTTCAGAAAACAATTTTACAAATACATATATATGCAGCTCCATAAAAATGAATAATTGTTAATTAACTAAAATAGTAATAATATCAACATATACTAAGTGTCAGACAATGGATTGAACATGCTGCTGGTCTTTTAGAATTCCGTAGTCTGTCTTCTGCCTTTGTTTAATATATAATTTGTGAACGAATCCTGTACTATTTATTTCTTTTATACATATATGTAGAGTTACAAACAGTCCAATAGCAAGGCGGCATCGTTCGTCCGAGCTGCGAGAGCGGCAGCGCCGTAGCTTCTGCGGTAATATGCTCTCATCCGAGCTAGACATAAACCAACCATTGAACGAATCATTGCACCTCAAGTAGCTAGTTATTGAAATATTCAAAATAAATGGATGCTTTGTGTCTATACTAATGTAACAAAACTGAAAAATGTATGTATTGTACGCGTTAGTCTCGAGAACTAAGCTACGACCGGTAGGAGATGAGCAATGATACAAAATGTTACTTATACGGGAACAAATATTGTTCGAATACCCCTTGCGCGTGCTGTAAGCGCTACGTTGCTACGCAAGAATCATGTTGCTGTGAATATCACATTGACCGCCGTTACAGGTCAGGATACTAGTGTGAGACAGCATGTAACCCGGACCATCACAACCCGTTGTATGGTAATCAAGTTTACTCACAATTATGACCGAAAGTGGTTTTATAGAGATAATATATTTACATATATTCATTTATCACAAATTGGACAGGCCGGTTGATCTAATGGTTAGGGGACCTGACAGCTACACCCACGTCAAACTTTTATGTGATGAGCAGGAATGTTTGTTCTGTGTGTCTGGGTGTAAATATCTAAATGATTATGTATTAAAAAATATATGCGTATGTTTATCAGTTGTCTGATCACCACAATACAATCTAACGGTTAGTTTGGGTTCAGATGGCCGTGTGTGAGTTGTCCCGAGATATTTATTTATTTATAAGTATATAAATTTAACACAATTGTACTTTCATAATTTGATTTTAATAAATATCTTCGGAGATATGATAGTTTTAAAATAACTTCACAACAGAACGGCAGTCGCGCTTGCAACCAGAAGACCGAGGAGGCGGGCATTTGTTCCTCAAACGAACGCAACTGAACCCGCAGGGCACAGCTAGTTCAACTGTACTTGCTAACATCCGGTCGCCATGCGATATTTTCTGAAGCACAGCAAAATACCATTTGTTCCTAGTACTCTTATTGATAATTTAGAACCCTTTAAACCAAACTTAATATTTAGGTAAAAGTGCTGGCCGATACGATAGTGTATACGACATTTATATCATGCATTATCTTGAAATAAATTACTTTATAAGATGCGATAACCGATCAAAGCACAACAGCGGCAGATTAAACAGATCACACAGAATATATTTGGCATAATATGGTGAATATTTGGACGTTTTGTAGAATGCACATTATAGGTGAACAATGATATTTTAATACGTTTTTTGAAAAGTTATTACATTTGTAAAAAACATTTAGCAATTCGTCAGTCGTCGGATGGTAGTTTGTTTGTGATTGAACTATTAATTTTACATACAATTTTGACTTTCATGAAGTGAGTTTTTGGTTCATAAGACGAAATAACTGTATTTCATTTCATTTGCTTGTACAGAATTTCTTTAGTGTATTGACTGTTGAAGTCCCTTTGCAAGAATGATCAACATGACGATGATCAACATGACGATGATCAACATAACAATGATCAACATGACAATGATCAACATGACAATGATCAACATGACAATGATCAACATGACAATGATCAACATGACGATGATCAACATGACAATGATCAACATGACGATGATCAACATGACAATGATCAACATGACGATGAACAACATGACAATGATCAACATGACGATGATCAACATGACAATGATCAACATGACGATGATCAACATGACGATGATCAACATGACGATGATCAACATGACGATGATCAACATGACAATGATCAACATAAGGTCTGCAATAGGTTATTGGAGCTGTATTCGTGTACAAAGTTCGTACGTGTGTAAATTGCCAGAAACGTGTGTCTGATCGATGTAACTTTAGTATCAAATTAATAATATCATAACTATTCGATTAAAGCGAATGATAAGTAACGGTCATGAATGGAGTTGAATGGTGATGAGATCGGTTCGAAGATGAAACATTCTTTCAATGGGAACAGACTTGAAATGTTTATAGAAAATAAGAGATACTAATTTCGCGCCTAACCTAACCTTATCACACCGAATGCACAGATTCACAATAATTAAAAAAAACCAACACTAAGCTTTCACAATACACAAATTCTAAACTTGTACTTATCGGCTCAAACTACCGGAATCAAAGTTTAAAATTAACGTTACAATGCACTCAAACATGCTGGAGTGTCCTATCAAATAAAGCGTCGATATTAGTTGACATACATATGTATGTATGTGCCTCAATGAGAAACAATACTCAGAAACACTTATAGTTTTGTTATGGATGGCAAGCCCCTTGGCCTAGATTCCGTGCCGGCGAGTGTATGTCGTCATATTATGCTAATTATGGGTGACCGTTTGTGATTTTTCAAATTGGTTAAAGCGGTATGCTTTAAAATGTTGTTCTATTCACAAAAATACGTCAAATATAGTTTCACTTTTATGATCTATTAAGGCGTCGTTAAATTCCTGTTCTTCAAATACAGTTTCAAAAAACGCACGAACAGATTAATATCCGAAAAATGACTTCATTGGTAGTGAGAAATTTTGGTAACTATTCAAATATAGCATTTGTTTTAAATTATTTAAAATATTTTTATATCATTCACTGCTTAACATGTACGTTATAAAATTACACAGAAAACTATATCATAGATAGTATTTATGAAATGACAGAGATTTAAGGCTCCCGTGAAGTAGATGCGGGCCATTGCGGGCGAGTCGGTACAAGGAGCGGTGACCGCCGGGGGCAAACACATTCAGAAACTTTCGATACTTGGGCCCCCGTTACCCCCTTACAGATCGTGGTAAACATGAGCGGAGCCTCCACCGCTGGGCTAGTGGCCAACCGAGTGTCAACGACCAATGTACCGGGAATGAGAACCTGAGTGCATCTCAAGACGGAGTAGATATGATAGGAAGGCTATTTTATTTCAGAAAGATCCGGAAACCCCCAGCACGGAGCGGCCGACGTGGGACAATCAAATTGAGTTCCTGATGTCCTGCATCGCCACGTCCGTGGGGCTCGGCAATGTGTGGCGATTTCCTTTCGTGGCCTATCAGAACGGCGGAGGGGCCTTCCTCATTCCCTATATCATAGTGCTAGTCCTCATCGGAAAACCTATGTACTACTTGGAAACTTTCCTCGGTCAATTCAGTAATAGTAATTGTGTTAAAATATGGGACCTCTCACCAGCTATGAAGGGTAAATATTCACAATATTCACATTATTCGCAATGCCAGTAAGGCTCTCGTTCATATAATCCGACGACACGGCTGACAATAAAGAAGCAGGAATATAAAATGATACTTGCACAGTGTTCAGTTTGTCTATCGTAAGTAAACTATTCATCATTGCAAACAAAACTTGTCCTACTTCCGCGCTCGGGTCTCCTCTTACAGTGTAACGCTCCAGGCCACTAGTCAGCCACGCAGTCAAAGTGCGTATTGGTAGACTGGATTCATCTTCAACTTTATGAGGTACTCTCAGGAATGCAGTTTTCCTTGTGATGTTTTCCTTCACCGAAGCGAGGTAATTCATTACTTTTAAAATGAAAGGTAGGGGCTCCGTCCGAGCGAGCTACCGTTGAGTGCGTTCAAACCGTAAGGCTGTCACTGCCCATTATTGATTGATTATTATTATAATTATTACAACGAGGTACTCTTTCCTTATCAACATGTTCAAACATTATTTACTGCTTGTAAATATGAAGTATTACGGAGTTATTTTAGGAGGAATCGTTTTTTTTTAATTCCCAGGAACGGGTTACGCCCAAGCCCTGAGCGCGGTGTACGTGCTGTCCTACTATGTGTCAATAATAGCGCTATGTTTCTACTACTTCGCTATGAGTTTCCAAAACCCCTTGCCCTGGTCCATATGTGAGGAGTCCTGGCGGAACTGCGTCCCGTCCGGTCAATCAGTCAACATGAGTTCCATTCAAGGAGATCCTAAAAGCAGCGCTGAGTTGTATTTCACGTAAGTCGTACAGTCTATACGAGCGATGTGGAGTGCTAGATCGTATTTATGGGAAACTGAATCATTCACTCACCCTTCACTTGACTCTTTCTTTCTGGGGACATTCAGTTTAATAGTGAAGTAATAGTAAACCTGGGTAATATTAAATCAATATGTATTTCATACTTGCTTATGTCCGCGCGTTGGCCGAACCCCACCCGTGTCGACTAAATATATTTAGTACGTACTTGTGTATGACGTATCACATTATATTAATTCGAAAACTTTCTTACAGGTGGCAAAATAAACATTTTCTTTAGCTTGATATACTACGTTATTGAATTCCCATGTTTATTTATTCCCATCGGAATTATATTCCGAAATGTTTTAGACAAAATGTTTTCACAGGCATCATTGTTCGGTATAAATTCAGTTTCTGTTTTCCACAATGTACCGAACTACTAACAACATCTAAAATGCATTTGTTCCACTTGAGCCCCGCCCCCCACAGTAAGTATTGCCTAGTTGAGCACCTACTTACGCCCTCGCGGACATTTTTTTGATTAAGCACAATAAAAATTGTTTCGTCTCGTATCGACATTACACTAAATACAAAATGATTATGAAGATTAAAATCCATTTTGTGCACACTCATCGATACGGTGTACCTACGTATATACTTTATGTAAGCTACCGAATATCATAATGAACTAAAAGAATTGATAAGATCAATCAAACTACATAGTCGGTGAAATTGAGCAATTAATTGAATATACCAAAACATGCAAAATGACTTGCAAAACATTATCATAAGATGACTTGGATATCAATTACTCAGTATCTTGCCAATAGTCACACACACACTGGCAGAGGTGCGGCCGGCGCGGCGCTGACATTTGATCTGAGTTACGTACGTCTTTCTGTTGTCTCCGCCGCCCGCGACGCACTGATCCTAGTGCGGGGATGTGCTGTAGTGGGGCAATATACTGTACGTAATTGTTGTAAAGTACTCTTGTAAAGGCAATATTATTGTAGCAGTCACACACACCTACTCGTAGATCGGACAGACAGACGGGCAGCTAGTGTTTATTTTTTATAGTTATATTATTTCTTTTTTTCAGTCAAACCGTGCTGAGACAGTCCGATGGCATTCATGACGGCGTGGGTAAGTTTCTGTAGTTGCGGTACTGTACGTCCCCAGCTCTGCTAGCGGCCACATTTTAAACTCCGTTTCGCACTAGCTTGAACACATCGTCATGTTATAAGAACTTCTTTATTCTTCTTTAGAATCTGTAGTTTTGTCGCAGCTTGTCTGCTCATTTAGTCACCAATATCTGTATTAAAATCACACGACTCTTTACGACACGCCTCAGTGTTCATCACAATAGTCATCCGCACTGGCTGTTGCCTTTCATACAAATAATTGAACTAATCAATTTAATCCACGGGCGGTCGAATCTGAAGTTAGGGTAACAATACTTTTCCGGTGTATTTTAGGTTTTTCCTGACACTAGGGCCATATTTGAAATTAAACTACTACTACGGGAACGAACTGTTTCTGACAGTCTTGTTAGACTATATAATCTTATATGAGACACCTGTCATATACCGACTATGGTTATGCATCATATTAGACGCAAGTTTTTACTCAACAAATTATTGTGGAATATTTTAACTTTCCCTGACCAACCTCTTAATGCGTTAAAATTAATTCGTCCAATAGGCTATGTCGTTTTTAATTGTCCTCAAATTACGTTCAATTTCACGAAACGCGTTTGGCAAAGGGGAGATCTCCCGCCAGGCGAGGTATAATGCCTGGGTAGCGGCCGAGCTCTCACAGTCGTTGGTCGGAACTTGTAATATGCTAACAAAGCGGTGACGTTAGGTGTGATGGAGGAATTCTCTCTGCCGATGCTCAGAAGGGACGTGTTCTTGACCGAGGGACAACAGTTTGGTAAAGGGGAGATCTCCCGCCAGGCGAGGTGTATTGCCTAAGGAGCGGCCAAGCTCCGACAGTTGTTGCTCGGAATCAGCCAACGATCTAATAGGGTGAAGCGACCGCTAGAGCGGGGTCACAACAAGCAATGACAGTTGTGCTCTGTGTGTCAGGAGTGCCGCTGTGGGACCTGACGCTGTGTCTGCTGGCCTCGTGGGTCGTCATCTACGTCATCGTGGCGCGCAGTGTCAAGAGCTCCGGGAAGGCTGCCTACTTCCTCGCCATCTTCCCATACATTATCATGTTTATTTTACTCATCAGGTAAAATACTAAGAACCTACTGCGTTGTGCCCTAACAGTGAACCAGTCGTATATATAATATTTACCTAATGAGCTCCCGTACTTTGTTTCTTTATAACTATTTATTTACCTGAAGGATCATATAGTTATATACCCAAACAAATTTCCTATTTACCTAAGTATGTTAAAATTTAAATTGCTACCAAAAGTGTTGATTTTATTTCTTATTAAGTCATATTTTACTAATTTGTATTGAGGATACTTACTGGAAGCATTCTAAATGCATATTGATTGATTTGATTACTATTTTAGGGCAGTAACATTGCCGGGTGCGGCGAAAGGAATACTTTTCTTCATTACTCCTGAATGGGCAAAAATCTTAGAAATTCGAGTAAGTTCCGAGATTCACCCCACACTTGATATTGGTACCTAGTTTGAGAATCATGAAGAGTGTGTAACAGCCTCACGAGTTCACTCAACTTACTTGCTTCAACTACGGACTACTTGCTTTACACCCACGTAACTTGTCGGACCATCAGCTAGCCTGGCTTTTTCCTGCGACTAACCCTGTCTGTACCAAGCCCCTCTCCACGTCGAAATGAAACAACCCTAGAACAAATATTTATTAATTCTTTAACAAGTACATAAATACAAAGCGTTACAGTTTGATCTTTTACAATTGACGAAATGTAATACTAAATTTAGACCTGCATTTCATTTAATTTCTGTATCCATTTTTATCAAAATTAGTTCAGTGGCTTAGGGGTGAAAGCATAACAGACAAACAGACAGAGTTACATACGCATTTATATTATTAGTAAGTGTAAGTTCAGTGAATTCGTTATGTTACTCGTATGTTTACGGACCACGTCGCATGTTCCAGGTGTGGTATGCGGCAGTAACTCAGGTGTTCTTCTCCCTCTCCGTGTGTTCCGGAGCTCTCATAATGTTCGCCTCCTACAATGGATTCACCACTAATGTTTACCGGTCAGTTACTAATGTATGTCACAGCGTACTATATAAAAACAAGGAACGTTTATTTGCCATGATAGTCCATACATGGGCAACATAAGCCAACGGTCTTAAAATTATTATCTTTATGCTGCATCTGTCGAAGTATTTGTACATGACGCAAAAGGGTTGACTTAAGCATATATACATATGGCATATATACATATATATATATATATATAACCATATTAACATATGGTGCGGGAGGCTGCAGCCACTATCATTATTTGAGGCTGCCCCCCAATCGCATGTAGAGTGTCGCCGCGCATATTTATTGAAATTTTGGGTTTCAGGGACTCAATGATTGTAACAACATTAGATACGTTCACCAGTTTGATATCTGGAATAACAATATTCGGCGTGTTGGGCAACCTGGCCTACGAGTTAAACTATGACGATGTCGGGCAGGTGATCGGCGCGGGTGGCACCAGCCTGGCCTTCATATCCTACCCGGATGCCATCGCCAAGTCTCCTATCGTTCCACAGGTACGATCTTTCACGCCGACTCTAACAGGCCTATCTTTTTTGCGTACAAATGAAATGACTACCCTCTGGATGGGATAGTTGTGAATGGTGATGCATGCCAGTTACCAACGGCCGGCTGAGCTAATTATGTAGGCTTCACGATAGACTGAGGTGCCCACCTACTAAATACCATCTGACTCCGGCCATCCCTTGGTCGTACGGCCTCTCCGTAACGGGAGAGGGGTTGGGTACCTGTTGGATAGTAGGTAGCTCTACGTCCCAGTGGAGGTCGGCGTTCCTGACATACCAGGGAGCGCCAGTTGATCCCCGACAGAAGTGTTTTAAAATCACTTGGATTTTCTCAAGAATCGATGAAGCCGCGTGTGCGAACACGGGCGGCATGAAGCATTACAGGCCGGATGTAAAACTGCGTTCGCTTGTTCCTGGGGGAACCCCAGACACACGCTGTCAACCATGGCCGTATCCAGCTTCTGGCCCAGGGTTACTCTGTAGGGATAGGAGCAAGAACAAACCACATATTTTCTGGATTTTTCAACCGTCCCCTCAGTAAACAATGATGTATTCTACTAGACTCTCATTTCCAAAAATCAGTCAAAATACGCTATTGGAAGAAAATGTTATAAGTCCGCCCTTTGTTAGCCTTTTATAAGGTCTAGACAATTTATAACATTTTTCAATTCAAAATTGCATCGTACTCGTAAATGACTGCTACCACGTCGCGGCCGTGCGCAGTTCGTTGTAAGACGCTCCTTCTTGATTGGAGTCTAGTCAGTATGTAATCGATATATGCCGCCCTCTGTTAGAACATTATACATAGGGCCAATTATACTTATTATAATAATATTTGATAATAGATATGTATACAATCTATGTATCCAATTATAAAATTCCAATAAACTGGTTTACTAGATATCTTTTAGTCATATCTCCTACGTATCGTAATATTTTTTTTATCATACAATAAATATAATCGTACTTGCGTATTTACCTACTTCATGAGTAACGCCAATGTTTTGTGTTAACAGCGTATCTATAAATGACACCATTACCAGTTCTCCATTCATCACAATGAATAGTTAAAAAGTAAAAGATCCATCATCTGAAATTAATTATTGTTACAGCAGTGGGTGGGGGATAGGATCCTGTTTTTATTTAAGTTAATCCGACACAAATGTAATTGCACTTCAACTACAAGTACGCCATAGTGTGCGCACTGTATTTACGGCACAACACCCGCGATACTACTCAAGGCACAGTAAACTCGCGGCACTCAATACAAACGCCGCTGTTAACCTTTCACTCCACTACTTTTTCGCTCTTTCCTGATTCCTCCCGGAGTCGCTTCCGACTCTGCCTGTGTCATTTTTTCTTTTTTTACGTCCAGCCACGAAGAAAGGGCTACCCTCCAGAGATGCAAGGGAGGTGGTGAAACTCATGCATAACAACACAGCCGGCTGCGCTGGTAATGTGGGACTCACGATAAACCTAAGTGCATACCCAGTAAACACCACCGGAGGCTAGCTTTCGCCGAACGGGCTCTAAGCCTTCATCTGAGGCGACCCCACTTGGAGAGGCGGGGCGCAAGCGGCGTCCCTCAAGAGCCACCGCTAGAAGACTACAACTTTCTTCTGTTCTGCTCATCCTTTTTTTTCCTGTACTTTTCAGAATAATCTTGAAGTACTATTTTTTAATTTCTTCTATTCTGTTCACCCATTTTCTGTCCTGTATTTTCATATCCATTGTCCCAGGAAATTTTAGAAATACTATTTTTAAATTTCTTCTATTCCCCTCAAATATTTTCTATTCTGTACTTTCATTTAATTTCAATATTATGAATTATCAAAATTCAACATAAACTTGCGATCAAACTATGAACCGTTTCGATGCTTCGATAGTCCGACCGCTTCCCCAAGAGCCAAGTAGCTCGGGCAGTTTGTGCCAACATTCATTAACATTTGAATCTATGCGACATTATCTTAATAAGGATCTTGTCAGATATTAGTACCAGATGTGTTTTTAAATGCAGCAAAAGATGAAGGGTCGCCATTTAAGACTGTAATAAACGAGTGTAATTAACAAATTGTAACGGTGATAGCCTAATGGTTTAAAATTCGGACTCCTACTCGGGGGGTCCGGGTTCGACTCCCAGGGCGCGTACTTTTGACTTTTATTTAGTCTGTATTGTATTCACCTTATGCTAGGAGTTACAATGGGCGAGCTTAATGCCTATTAGCATTCTGCACCAGTCGACCCAGCGTGACGTAGAGAAAAGCCAGATAGGCGTACACTAGGAACGGAGAATTTGATAACAAAATATTAGACACAATATAATCTAAGAAACAATTTTATTATACATTTAACATATATAAAAAAATACAATATTTATACAATATACGTAATCGATGATGGGTAGAACAAGACTTTGTACTATCAACAATTTTGTTTCGTTTGGTAAAAAGTTCTTAAGGCGATATAGGGATTGGAGGGTTCCATGCACTTTCGTCGATGCAAATGTCGAGGACTTGCTGCCGCCAGTTAAAGCAACTATCCATATGTAGACCAAGATTGAGAATTGTGCTAGAAAAAGGAATTTGGAAACCATTGTAATTTAGGGTTGGCAAGATGGTCTCATTCAGCCTCGCTAGGAGTCTTGAACTACCCACCAGCATAGCCTGACATTTCAGGGGATTAACGGTCACTCCAAATTGGTTTAATTGAATTTAACCAAGCTTTAATTGAATTTAAATTTAAGATAGCGTTGCTGATTTCATCTATGTTGGAGTGGACGTAAAGTTGCAAATCATTTACATGCAAATGGTACGAGCAATCGATGACAGAGGGGATGGAGTTAATGAATAACGGAAATAATAAGGGAGAAAGAATATCGCCTTGTGGAACGCCAGCAGTAAGATCAGCCCACTCTGAACAACAACTTTTCGGAGTTATGTGCGTTTTAAGAATTTAAATGTCACTCGCTATAACGATGAAGGAAAACATCGTGAGGAAACCTGCATGCCGGGGAGTTTGCAAAACTCAAAGGTGTGCGAAGTCTGCCAATCAGCACTTGGCCAGCGTAGTGGACTATGGCCTTAACCTTCTCATTCAGAGAAGAGACCCGTGCGCAATAGTGGGTTGTGTTGGGTTGAGATGATGATGAACAAATGAAAATTCAGTTGTTACACAAAATGTACAATAAAACTAGGCAGAACGTTAACGTGACATTAATAACAGCTAGGTGGGTAACAATAATACGCAATATACTCTCGCCCGCAAGCCTAAAATGCAATGTCGAGAGTGTCCCCTACTTAAACAAATTTTAAGTAAAAAGGTTTGCCTATATTTGGTTATTTTATAACCGGCTGTTGTGAGGATAAAACCATCAAACATTGGCCATGTTAATGAATATTTGTTTCAGTTATTTGCCGTCCTGTTTTTCCTGATGATGGCGGTGCTGGGCGTGGGGTCAGGCGTGGCGCTGCTGTCCACGGTCAACACGGTGCTGCTAGACTCCTTTCCGCGCATCCCCACATACCTCCTGGCTGCTGTCACTTGCTCCATCGGCTTCCTCTTGGGACTCGTGTACGTCACGCCCGTAAGTACTTAGTATGTTTTCTTAGTCTAATTAAGGACTAAATATCACCAAAATATGTTTAGATGTAGGGTGATGTTATTACAATTTATAGTGTTTTTTTTTTATTTTTTACTTCCAGGGTGGACAGTATATATTGGAATTGGTCGATCACTATGGCGGGACGTTTATGAGGCTCTTCGCAGCTATCACGGAAACCCTGGGTGTTGCCTGGATTTATGGTGAGTTAAATATGTTAACAATACACCTCAATAAAATGATTATCATTCAAGTGATCCGCGATAGAGACATGGCGCAAGCCTTATTTTAACCATAGATGTATTACTCGTACCTAACGAAACGTCTATGACTTGCAACGCTCCGCCGCCGCGCCGTCTCTCACAACATGGTTCGACTGATGTTATATCCTCGTTGCTCGTTGATTGACGCTATTAGCATAGTAAACTATATTTTGAACTGTATGCTATATACATTTGTGTCTGCCCAGGTTTGGAGAATCTTTGTTTGGACTTGGAATACATGCTGGGAAGGAAGACTTCGCCGTACTGGCGCATCTGTTGGGGGATTGTGACGCCCGTCATTATGATCACAGTTTTCTTCTACGCTCTCGTCACCGTAGACAGAATTAAGTTCGGAAATGTTTATGAATACCCAAGAGAAGCTTACAGTACGTTGTCCTTGGTAAATTATGTGATATTAATTAAGGTACATGCGTCTATAAAAACAAATGCAGTCGTTGGTTTGTTTAGAGAGGTTTGATAAAGTTTGAATTTCCATATTTAGTTCAATGGTCTAGTCTACTATTATCAAGTCTGAAGTATTAACTATATCGGAAGCTTATCACACCTACTAAAAGTAATATAGCATAACAGCTTAGTGGGTTAGATTATATACCGGTCAGTTATTGAAACAATTTTAGCTATCAATGTTTAGCAAATAAAAATGTTTTTTGCCTTGTTCTGTATCGAGTACAAGGTGTTCAGGCCAGTTGTCCGTGTTCATGGTGAGGGAACACGCAGGTTGTCAGACGGTCAAGGCGCCCGTCACATTTGAAGTCTGTTGATAAACCAAGCAGTGCACGGAACGGTTATTCCTCTTTCCCTTCATATATTTTGAAATTAGTATAATATTGTAGCGTTATTTATATTAAGGTTTTTTATTATTACCTACATTCATTTTAAATATTACTGTATTTTATTCGCAGTTGCTGGAAGTTGCCTGCAATACTTTGGAATGGCACTGGTACCGCTATGTATCGTTCTTGCACTTTGGAAGTATAGATCTAATTCTTTGGTTACGGTAAGAAAAGCGACATTACCTTGTAAAATGCTTAAAACATTACGATTTTTTCAAAACCTATAAATATTACGATTGTGTTAGCTGAGAGTTAGTCCACGAGCCGAGTAGTTAGTCATACAGGTCATACATACATTCATACAAAACATAACTGATTTCCAATTGGAGCATTAAATTGCACATATTATTTTATTAATATCAGCAATTGTGATTCTTGCAGTAGCATGTTCGAAATGAATCTGTCAACTGACTTCAATTAAACAAGTAATTTAATTTTTGTTGCAGACAGTGAAGACAGCTTTCAGAAAGAAACCAACCTATGGGCCAACAGATCCAATTAAAAAACAGGAATGGCACGAGTTTAAACGTGAAGCTAAGCGGCAACAAACACACAAAAGCAAGAATTGGCTCCATCATATTGTAGTCACTCTGTACGGGGGCTACAGAAGAGGCTACCGCACAAGCCACTAACGGATTCAGCACTCTGATCAGTATCTATAAAGCTCAGTACACTTACATTCATTTAATAATTAAATATATTCTGGAAACCTTTTTCACGAAACTATTTTATATTTAAAGAGTATCCCTATAATCAATATTTTTATCCATTTTATCATCTATAAAATGTTCACATCAAATACTACTTAGTTCAATGCAAAATTAAGATAAATAACATTTGGTGTTAATCTTTAGAGCTTTTTAACTAGTTTACTACCCATCCAGCCGATATTTTGTTAGCATTTCTCCAGCACATAATCTGACTGTTCGCGCAATGTACACATGATGGGTACAATGTAGATCCAGTAGAAAGAACTTATTTAAACGTACGTATTTATACGTTTATTCTCAGATCAAAAGCCAAGAATCTGTCACAAATGCAGCAACTGCCTCCCAGTGATATTGTTAACTTTCAAGACTTCAAGTTTATTGTATGTTATGATGAAATAAAAGACTTACAACTATGTTATTAGAATGCCTTTATTTATTTAGACAAGATGACAACAACTACCATTCCCTAAACTCAGGTAAAAGTTACACAGATACCCTAAACATTTATTAATCTTAATGTAGAAGGTAATAAAATAGTAATGTTAATTCAAAGAAATTCTATTACTTATGTTTTGACTTTTTCTTCTTCTTGCTAGACTTTTTCTTATGCTTACGCTTTTTCTTTTTCTTCTTATGGTCGTCAGAGCTAGAGTCCGAGTCGCTGTCGCTGTCGCTAACAGCTCTTTTCTTCTTCTTTTTGGCTCGTTTCTTTTTCTTCTTCTTTTTACGTGCATCTGATGATGACGAAGATGAAGAATACTCAGTATCAGTAGATGACTCACTATCTGTTTCAGGTTTCTTCTTGACATTAGTTAAATCTAATTTAATAGTTTCATTATCAAGTTTCGGTTTTTTGGAGTCTACAGGGCCGTGCGGTGACCCTGAGCGTTCACGTTTCTTATTACTGTCTTCCTTAGGTTCAGTCTCAGACTCTACAGTCTCGTCATAATCAGGTTCGAAATTAGCTTCATCCAAAGTGGATTTTTTTCTTTCTCGTTCTGCATTTTTATTCTGATCACCTTTGTCATGGCCACGTGACCGTGAATCTGTTTTTTCATCATTTTGTGACTTTTTGTCCTCTTTGGAGTTTTTGTCCGAATCCCTTTTTCTCTCACTAGCATTGGAACCACGATAATTATCAGCCATTTTATAATCTTCAGCTACAACGCGTCTATCCGACTTTTGCAAATCGATTCTTCCTATTTCAGTTTTTCTTCCTCTGTCTCTTTCAACTGTTACTCTTCTATACGGTGCTTGCTCTCGCTTGGGAGTTTTAGATCGAGATTTAACACGTTCCACAGTACTTTGTACAACACGGTGTTCTCTTGGTCTTCTTACATCTTCTACTTTTCCACCCAGTCTCTCCTTAACAGAGAGACGGGGTGGTGGAGTTTTAGAATGTCTTCTTTTTCTCTCATTCACTTCAACAGACCTTTGCTCCACATCAGTCAAAGGGACTGTTATTTGTATAGAACTCATAGCATTTTTGGTTTGAGGTTCATCACCGTACAATTTAACGCGATCGCTGCTTATCTTTTTTATTTCTATAGGACGTAAAGAATTTATAGCTTTAGCAAATATAGCATTTTCAGCGCGCTTTAATACCTCGGTTGTAACTTTACCTTCTTCATCTTCCTCGGGAGATGTGATTTCACCGGGTTCTTTATTTTTTTCAGCATTTTCGTCTTCAACCTCCCATTTAGACAATTCCGGCAATGGTGCTAACATTTCTTTATTAGAATTAGTTCCTTCTATGTCAGCCTCCAAATCATCAATAGGTACTTGTAGTTCAATACCATCAAAAGGCTCTTCTTTGGATACGTCAGTACTTTTAAATTGAGTTCCTTCCTCTTTGGCCTCCACTTTTATGTAGTTTTGTATAATTTCCTTATCAACAGCTTCAGCTGCTTCATCACCATATAAATCATTACCTACTGTATTAGCAACTTCATTTTTGGAAGTATCGTTTTCCGTATTGATTCTAGTTTGCTCTTCTGTTTTCATTATTAAATGTTCATTTCCTTCCGGTGCTGGTTCATCCCCTATTTTTTCCTTAGAAGTTTCCTCTTTCTTTATTTCTTTAGAAATCTCGTTTTTTTCACTATCAGTATCTTTTTTAACAGGGTCTTTATCTTTCTTTTCTTTTTTCTCTCGTTTCTTCTTTTTATCTGCTTCTTTTTCCTTTTCCTTCTCTCGCTTTTTCTTCTTTCTCTCTTTAAGTTTCTTGTCTTTTTCTTTGTGTTCCCTACTTCTATCTGAAGATTTATCTCGGGCTTTATCTTCTTTCTTGTCCCTTCTTTCTCGTTCGCGTTCTCTTGACCGGCCCCTTGACTCACTGCGTTTCTTTTCACGCGCATCTCGAAGACGCTTTGGTGACAATCGAACTTTTTTGTTGTCAGGAGTAGTTCTGTCATGCATGGCCCGTTCCCTTTCCTTTTCATAGTCGCGACCTCTCTCATATTCACGATTGCGGTCGTCTCGGATTTCACGGATTTTATCATGACCAGATCTTTTCTCTATCTCTCGTGGTTTATCCGAACGTTCAGGTATGTTTTCATTTGGACGCTCACGATCACGTCCATCACGGTCTCTATACCTTTCATGATCAACATTTGGATTTCGTCTCGAGCCACCTTTGCTGCGCACATTACTTCTATAACCTGAACGAGGATTTTCTCTGCCTGGTCCATTTTCATCTCTAAAGACTTCCCTGTAGTTGGTCTCATGGTAGGGAGGTCCCGATTGTGGGTCTCGAGAATCAGTACTCGGAGGCCTAAATGGAGCTCCGTTGTCACGGAAATTATGGGAAGGATTATCACGAAAAGCACCCTCCCTGTAAGGCATATTTCTATATGAATCACGAAACGATGGAGGACCTCCGCGGAAGTTAGGTTCTCTTGGATCTCTATAGGGTGGTTGCAGACCTGGATCTCTAAACGGCTGACCATCTCTATATGGCGCCTGTGCGTGATCCCTGAATGAATGGCCAGGTCTATAATTATCGCGAAAACGTGGATGCTCACCAACGTGCACTGGTATTTCATTCTGCATAGGAGGCATTGGCATATCTCGATATACTGTCGAACCTTCAGAATATGGAGGCGGTCTGTAATGAGGGTCCCTATAGTTCGGTGGTGGTAATCTATCACGTTCAATTGCACCAGGTGGACCAAAAGGTTGCTTATCAAATGGTGATGGTTCAAACCCTGGTACAGGAGGTTCCACTCCTGGAGGAATATCCTCAAACGGCGGTCCATCGTACCGTCCGCGGTACCCAGGCGGGGGTTCGTTTGGTAATGGCATAGGCAAGGGCAGGGCCTTCGATCCCAATGGCGGGTATACATTTGGTGGTGCGCCATTCCGGGGTCCGTACCTGGAAACGGAAACGGTTAAAATATAAATTTTATTAACCTTTAGGCACTATGAATTATGGATCACTCAAATGAAATAGCATGTTAGTCACCGACTACGAGCAAGCATTGTACAATTACTTTCCTATTTAAGTTCAAAACTTTTTCCATCAGGCCCACAATACACCACTAAGCTTTGGGTAAACCATTCGACAATAAGCCCGATCAAAAATCTAAAAATGCAAAAAAGTAAAATACGATATAAATCCAAATAATACATTAGAAGGCTTAAAGGCAATGAACCTTACTAACTGAACCCGAAAATGTTGATATCTGAAATTAACTACACTGTCCTTAACTTATTCACGTATTAGTAGAATAAGAAAAAAGTTATCCGGAGAAATATACTTCTTTATTTTACTTTAGATATAGCTAGTAAACTAAACACAAACCAATGGTGGCTTTAGCCCATTAATGGTCCACTGCAGGGCACCGCTATTTCAAAATAATTGATACCAGCTGAAAATCGTAGCAGTGTTCGGATAAGTAAGTATACCACAATAATCTGTATCTATCCCCTATTTAATTTTATAACATTAACTTTGCTGCACAAACGTCGACATGACTAAATCGATTGCACCTAAAAACACCACCAAGACGATTGTTCGCCGAGCTTGAGTTTTTGGATTTGGAATTATAACTAAAATAAACATTAGGAGAGACAGCTGTCGTGACGCGCCGCACCCGCAGTGGAGGGGCAACAGACGCCGGCTCCAATTTTGTGAGCTGAAAAAGTTAATTTGTAAACAAATTCATAAACTTTTATCTTTCTTCAACAAATACCAGGCACCAGGTGTTATATCTTCTATAATCCTATGGACAGATAATCTACATCTTATCTCTCAGCTTAGTGAAGGAAAGCCAAATAAATAATTTGGAAATCGTATAATTCCGGAGATACATAACACAGTACCAAGAATACCACAACATGATATCACCAGATCAAGGTGCTAAGGTGTGCTGGAATTATTTAATATGTCAAGTTACTTCATTTCATTCCTGACTGTCCAATTTTGAACAGCAAATTTAATACATTTTAGATTTAAACGCAATTCTCAGAATACTTCTTTGGAGAGCTTCTCTTTGTCAAAATGTAGAAAACACTAGTGTTAGTTTACAGTACACGAAGCAAGATCGATCTAGCATTATATAAACATAAACATTTTTATCCTTAAAAACCGACTTCAAATATCTCCGACAAGTGAAACAATGTAACGATCATCGTAGTCGCCGCCAGCTACATACGCATTATTGATGACATAATATGTCACTCAAAATTACATGCAATTATCGGACAAATACTAGTTTTTTAAAAAGAATAATGAAAATCGAATTACCCAACGAATATTGATAAAAATAATAAGCTTATAACTCAAAAACCACTCGTCAGATGTCGCTTAAATAACATGAACATATGGTACAAGTATTAGCTTAAAATTAAAAAAATAAGAATCATTAAAATCGATACACCCAATAAAAAGTTATGAGGTAAAGAACAAAAATAAATATATTAAAAGTAAGAATAACTCCAAAACTGCTCGTCAGATGTCGCTCAAAATAAAATAAGACCAAATGACCAGCACCAGCTCTCGATCACATAAATAACAATCAAAATCGGTCCACACATAAAAAAGTTCTGAGGTAACATATCATTGTCAACGTAGTCGCAGCCAATTATATGCGCATTATTAAAAATAGCTCTAAAACTGCCCGTTAGATGTCGCTCAATATGACAAGAAGCGGTAGAAGAATGCGGCAAGTACTAGATTTTGAATAAAAAAGAATCATCAAAATCGGTGATCACAATAAAATTTATGATCACATCAACAATAATGTGTGCAATACGTAGACGCAGTATAGATCGTGAGTGAGTAACAATATCTCCTTTACGTAAAACCTTCATAAAATAAAGAGATTGAAATACTGAAAAAAATATCACCACCTGTCACTGATTTAGTTTTGAATATGACCCTGTCAAAAAATGCTGCTCATTAATTGTATATCTGTATCTTTAATCCTGAGGAGCTCATTAAAAAATGAAGTAATGCCTAAAATAGTATCGTGTTCCGTGTTGGACTACAGTGCCGCTAGTACCAATACATCAGACATTTCACTTGTAAATGCCAATAGGTCACAACCATTTGCAAATTGCTTATTTTCATACAAGTTAGTTTAGAAATGTTACAGATAAGGATTAATTACACGCATACTTGCCTTAAATATATCGATAAACGAGAAATTACATTTTAATTTAATTTTCACTTTGCTAAGATAACAGAAAATGGTGTGCCATAATATAGTATACTATATTACTAGCTGACCAAGTAGACGTTGTTCTGCCACAGAAATTATTTCTATTGCAGTATGAAATGCTACCAAATACACATTAAAATTGGCTGAACTATTCATAAGAAGTTTGACCACACCGTAACAAGATATTTTTATGTTATACATAGGTTTCTGGTTGTTCTTGTAAATGCAGCTAACAGAGTGAGAACAGTCTATCTGTTCTGAATGAAGCGGATATTGAACAGAATAAGCTGGGATGCCACTTAAGGCTCATTTCTATAATAAATAAAGGAATTCAATGAAAATTCTTTGACCAAAATAAAAAGTGAATATTCCAACAAAAACACAATAAATATTTAAAAAAAATAATTAAATCCAATTATCTGATTTATTAAATAAAAATAAAAATTGATTTATTAAATTTTTCATGATGCCAAAGAAGTACAACTTTCTCACGCGCGTAACGAGTACGAGTAAGTGCACGGACACATTCCTTTGTTCAGTGATAACTTCGTTGTACACGAATGGATTTGATTAGTTTTGTTTTCTAGAGAAGATATTCCAAGGGTGGTCCCATGATTGCGAGACCAGGATTGGCATCCCAAAGAAATCGAGAGAAATTTTGGAAAACGTAAGGGCGACTAGTGTTATTAATAATTTCTTCACGAGTACCGACTATAATCAAATGAGGTATGGAGAAGATCTGATGATGAAGACGGAGGACAGTCAGGGAACTGCTCAATAGTTCACAGAAGCCGCCTTGTGTTTGGAACACATGTTTTATCCTTGAGAACTTTGCACCCACATATGGATTATTGAAGTCGGTTAGCATTATCTTTTAAATGCTATTTTTAAATGGTGAACCACGTCTATGGACCGTGGTCTATGAACTGGCGTCAGTCGCGCGGTGAGTGCGGCGGCCTGCGACAGAGTTATGTGTCACCTCGCTATTCAGTCAATGTTAATTGCTTCAAATGTAAGAACATATTTAATGTTGTTAATGCAAAACAAGTTGTACATAACACTTAATACTTTTTAGATTTTTGTTTTTGACGCAACAACATGTCGCTAGTGCTGCATTACTTATTTTAAATTAATAGAAAATTAAACACTTTTGAATTATTCAAACTTTTAATAAGACGCATACAAAACAAAATACAAAAAAAAGGAACCCGTTATAACGGTTATAAAATACATATTAAAATACGTATCGATAAGAAAATAAATAATATTAGTTTGCATATGCAAGCTCGTCTTACTGCACTTGTCGACGCTCGACACGCGGGACTGTCGCGTCGAGCGTCGGTTGACGAGCCAGAAGCCTCTAGCAGCCGATACATCGCAGTCAACGACTCATTGTCGCCATACAAATTCATCCAGATATTATATTTACATACATTCTATTGTGGCGGCCTAAAACCTACAACACAAAAGTTCAAAATACAGGTTTTCTTGTTTCTTACAAAAAATAATTAAATCCAGCTAAAATAACTTAAATGATTTAAGTTATTTGCACAAACATATTTATAAATGTAATCATTTTAAACGCCTCTTAAATAAGCAAAGTACTACACATTTTTTTGTATTCATTCCCTCTATACATTTAAACTATTTTAAAAATATTTTTCGAACTCCAGATATTAATATAGTGAATGTCCAAGTGACCGGTGAGTGCAGCCACCTACTAAGAACCAACTGTAAGAGTGGTGAAGGCTTAGCGCTACACTCTAGCGACACACTTTTAAGCCTAAAGTTGTACAAAAACATACATACAAAAAATACATTACAATGGAGCGGCTGAAAATTGGCATATACGTATCTTATTTTCAATACATGTTAATACATATAGTATGTATATATAGTTAAGGCCTGACGGAACCATAGATCGATCCGAGGAGATCGTAACGTAATATGTTATAACGTAATAACGTAACACACTGTAATCAGTTCAGTAAAGAGTTCAAATAAACTTTTTAGGCTATTGTGATCCGTCTATTTCAGATACGTGTTTTAATGAACATTATTTTAAATGACATGTGTCCACAATACATCCTTACTTTAATTACATTATTTTTGTACATTTAATTTGATAATATTTTTTGATTTATTTTTTATGTTGATAAGCAGGCAAACGAACAGGTGGATCACTTGATGGCAAGTGACCGCCGTTGCCCGTGGACATCAATAACACCAGGCTGGAGTGGCACTAACGCGTTGCCTGCCAGGACGGAAGTGATACGCGGATAAGATACAGAAAAAAGAAAAGCGGTACATTGCTAATGTAACTAGGATCAATAACGACAGCAACAGACCCCAGAAACACCAACAACATACTATTTAGGATGGGGAGAAGGAAAGCTGAAGGACGGCGAGAAAAAGAGGAGAACACAAGGAATCAGAAGGGCTTCACAAAAAGACAGTAATCCTTCTGCGAAGCCTTACCACTACATGATCTTAACAGTGTGTTGAAAAACATCGTATGACTAGCGTGTGCATTCATCGTTCATGTAACGACCGACATAGCGTTCAATATAATACAAAACAGTCACGTTATAAATATGTAGTAGGCCGCAATATAGACTCATATTGATTATGTCTATTTATTGATATAAAATATCGTCATCTTCACGTAAAAACATTAAATACTTTGTTTTCGACTCAACAACAATATATCTTCATTATATTTATAACCTATTGTTTTACTTACAAACATAATGAAAGGGTAATTCTATCGGTCCAGCGGCGCGACCACTCCACCACCGACTGAATTGCTAGTTATTAGCAACAAGGCGGCCGGCTTCAACATTTAATATTATAGTACTTGCAACTATTACTTATCAACACAAAGCATTCGACTACTTTCATCAGCTCGAACTCAAAATATATAAAGATTTCTTTAATAAGTACGATATAACATTTTTTGTTAGAGAGTATAATTCTACTTATTAACACACTTCATCTGTAACATCTTCGTACGCCGCGAGGTGCCTCAACAACAGCGGATTGGTCAGCGGCCCAATGCCGCACCGATGAGCGAGTACTGTTTTATAACAATTATGTGTTACACCACAATTAGGGCTCTAATTATCTAATACATTTCATGAACATGCCTCACACTTACATTTAACACACAAAATATATATTCCGCTGGAAATGAACACATATCATATGATTTAAGCTTTAGATTCATAATATGTGCCTAATATTTTAATTATAATTTTACATACATTACAATCACAATAATAGCCAAAATACTAGAGAATCAATTTTTCCATATAACTTATCATTGAACTCAGGTAACTCAGGTATTAAACAATTATTTCGTTAAAAATAACAATTGTGCAAAGTATACATTAATAAGTATATATTATAAGACAGACTAGCAACATCAACAGGACAACACATTCCCAACTGTACATACTAGTGTGCTAACTTAATAATGTTTTGACACATTGTCCTTAGAGGGTCCTCTTGTCATGTTCACAAATATATAATATTTGTATAAGGTTGAGGTTAGTCAGTAAAAAGACTGTAAAGTAATGGCGTTGAGCGGCATGACAGATACTTTTTAGTTCAATGGTTCAGTTCGAGTTTATATAAAATGTAATTGAGAATATTTTGTGTTATGTTTTCGTTAGTACATGGTTGGAATCCTGCGACCGTGTAAAATTCCTTATTATATTTGTTATTTTACATTATAATCTATCTCTATCCGAATTTCTTTCATATCCGTTCAGTAACAACTATCCATAGCTGACAAACTCTATCAATAGTACTTGCATGTTCACTATGTGGGCACACGTCAACGTGGAGACTAGTTAACTGGAGGTGAATATGACGCACTACACATCTATCACATCTACTAACACATGTCAAATGTTTTAATATCTTTGTATGTTCTTCGCGCGCTAACCGTTGCATGCTTTTAAATGAAACTTCGTATACAGATAGATCATTACCACAAAATGGACATGGGGTACATTCTATGCCGACTGTAGGTTCCCTTCGACTGATGTGCACGTTAACAAGTTTGGATTTGGTCACATGACACGGGCGAAACC
The DNA here is from genome assembly GCA_018249125.1 of Asbolis capucinus. Classification (NCBI taxonomy): domain Eukaryota; kingdom Metazoa; phylum Arthropoda; class Insecta; order Lepidoptera; family Hesperiidae; genus Asbolis; species Asbolis capucinus. Next base: position 25,654 of record DWJZ01000839.1, read on the forward strand.
ACGGGCAGATACTACTAGAATATAAATAAAACACGCATTTTTTTCCGACGGAAATTAGGAAAATCCTGAGTTAAGTTTTCCCAACACTTTTTTTTTACATTATATAAATTGACTGCTCGACCACTAGCACCCACCGGGTGACAAATCGGCATAGCGCAGTAACCTAGTAAAAGCGTATTCAATGTTCAATTTACAGTGTGATGACTCTGGTCACCGCTGCCACTCACTTCTTGATCAATTTAAGATAGGTAGAACGTTCAAACGATTTAATTGTGAAAAACAAACATGTTCCTCTATTACGTAGGAATTAAAAAACTCCTTTCTTAACATTTGCCTGCACAATGAAAGTAATTGATCAACATTTGAAGTTTCAAGTATTTGAGGCAAACTATGACATGTCGGTCACTACCATTCACGTACTACTACTAAAGTGAACACACGAACAACCTTCTCTATTTGTAGGTTTAAACATGAGATGGAGATAGTAAAAACCAAATTACCACTTGTCCTGAAAATAGCCTCCAATATAATTCTGTCAAAAAGGCTCCTCATACAATTTCAAATTCCTTAGTCTCTGTAGGAGTTTATTGAATAATTAATGAATGACTAAAATGGTATCACGTTCTGTGTTGGTCTGCAGTGACTGGTTAATCCCAATACTCGGACGTTCCACAGGTACGATAACAATGGCTCATGAACATTTCAACTTGGTTATTTTCAAAGAAGTTAGGCTTAATAAAAGTTAAAGATAAATACCACGCAATATATACAGCCTTGGCCAAAAGTATTAGGCACCCCCAATAAAGTTACCATACAGCTGTGCTGTTTAAACAATAATTAAATGTTGTTTTCTAAACTAATACTTTTGGCCAAGGCTGTATCTTTTAAATAGTGAATTATGTATTTGTGGTCGGTTGTCATCCGAGTTTTAAATTGAGAAAAATATTTTTATATGAAACAACAATATTTATAATATAGTGATGGGAATTATACATCGATAAATAAATTACCGAAAATATGAGACAACACCCTTTTCATGTGTGGTTTTTATAGGTTTTAAAGGAGACCTAAGCATGTTAACTGACAGAGCTGTCTAACAACTTTTAACTTGCTGTCTATGTTTGTATATTAGTATATATTAGTTTGTTACGGGTCAAGCTGTATCAGACCCATTTCCTCTTACACTACGGAGCTAAAATTTTGCATAAGCCCTCCGTCCTGATGACAATGCATTTTTATGACAAGCATGAACTAATACCATGTTCAGAATTGGTTCCAGATAAGGGAACTCCTCAATGATTATTAATACAGGTATGAAATTTTGTCTAGGTATTTCTTTATAATGGACCTATTATTAAAGGTTGTGTTTTAAAATATTTAAAAACCTGGTTTTGAACTACGATATTGCATCTATTTCATTTATTAGTGATCAAATGTAACAAAATATTACAGCACTACCGTGGTTTTGACTGCACGTATTGCCGTTAAAGCATAGTAATAGAATAATAATATAAAAACTTGCGTTTGATTATTGTTCCAACGTTCTAACCTTAGGCTATCACAGCTTGCTACAATTGAGCTTAATAAGGCTTATATATGTGAATTTATTTTATAATCCGACATAAACATCGCAAGCCAGTCGCGTGCAACGCTAAACGTTTGATCGTAACAACAGATTACTGAACTCTTTAGTCCGTTACGAATTTACAATTACGTAAACCACCGGAAATGAGAATGATTTCCATTACTTAACATTGTATTGTGTTACACACGCACACACACACACACACATACATATATATATATATATACATATATATAAATATTTATTTATTATAAATAAATATCTTAGGACAACTCACACACGGCCATCTGAACCCAAACTAAGCGTTAGCTTGTGCTATGGTGATCA